>WOAB01000499.1:0-13444 GCA_027886185.1 Rheum nobile | reverse complement strand
TGAATAAAATTCAAGCAAATACGGGGGAGAAAAGGGTAAATCCAGAAGAGAAATGGGAAACTTCTGTGAAGCCTTTGGCATGGAAAAGATCCAAGCCCCCTCCAGAGCTAGAAAAGAGAAGACTCTTAGACCTAAAAGAGAATTCTTTAGGCGCTCTAACAGAGATCTAACAGGTATGATAAACCTGTCCACACCAGAGATAGCAAGCCTAATAGACCCAGCTACGGCAAAAAGATTATCTGCTACAAGTGTCGTAAGCCAGGTCACAAGGCCAACAGCTGTCCAATGAAGCAGAAGATCAACGAGCTTCTCAAGATGAACCAGATCTTAAAGAAAAGATTGGTGAACTTCTCTGCCTAGACACTGAATCCTCCTCTGACAATGAAGGATTATATGAGATCAACTATGACTCTTCAAGCTCTGACCAAGATCAACCTCAGCATTACTGCAATGTTATTACCAAAGCAGAAAGAGAAGAAGCTCTTTTTGACCTCATCAATCAGATCCCAGATCCTCAAACTAAGCATGATTATTTCATGAAACTTAAGGATCTTATCTTCAACGAGCAAAGACCAGCCCTCAATAGACCCTTCAGCATCTCAAAACTCTTTGAAAATCAACCTAGTAATAATATTCTAGGTTCCAAAGTCACCATCAAAGACCTTCAATCAGAAGTCAATACTCTCAAGAAAGAAGTTAAAGGACTTCAAGAGTATGTTAGACTAAGAGACTCTATGGATGATCTCATAGAAATCAGAATTAACAAGCTAGAATCTAAAATGAATCTAGCTGTAGTTCTGAGATAAGATCATCTAACAGATCCAGCCAAGGCTCTGTTAAAATTAGAACCTCTTCCTCTACCAGCAAAAAACCCCTCATCTCGCAAAATGAATCATTTAACCCCTCTTTTCAGCAAGACAATCTCTTTCTTTCAGCTCTTAACAAAGTAGAATGCCAAAAATGGTATTGTCCTGTTAAGATTAAGATTGAAGATTCCACCTTCAAAATTGTCGCCCTCATTGACAACGGAGCTGATCTCAACTGTATCAGAGAAGGCCTTGTCAATTCCAAGTATTTTGTCAAGACCAATGAAAGACTTCTTAATGCCAGCGGCATTAAAATGCAGTTAAACTACAAAATTCCTGAAGCCTCCGTCTGCAGCAATGGATGGTGTCTCCTAAACTCTTTTGTCCTTGTCAAAGATCTTCAACAAGAAGTCATCCTAGGATCCCCATTCCTAACCCAGCTTTATCCCTTCTCAGTTGATAAAGACGGAATTCATGCCAAGATTCTAGGAAAAAACCTAGACTTCCCCTTCCTTTCCCCAATTAAGAGCAGAGATCTTGATCTCCTTCAAAATGCTTCTATCAAAAGACAGCTTAACAGCATTCAGCATAAGAAAACCCTCATTAGAGATTTAACTAATGAAATTGGGTTTTTAAAGATTGAAGAAAGGCTGCAAAGCCCTCTTTGGCAAACCAAGGCCCTAGACTTCGAGAATCTCTTCAAAGAGCAAGTCTGTGCGGATATCCCCAATGCCTTCTGGGACAGAAAGAAGCATCATGTTTATCTCCCCTATGAAAAGGACTTTCATGAGAGAGATATCCCAACCAAAGCTAGGCCTATTCAAATGAACAAAGAACTCTTAGAAACCTGCAAGAAAGAAATTGAGACCTTGTTAGTTAAGAAACTAATTAGAAAATCTCAATCTCCCTGGAGTTGCGCGGCTTTCTATGTCATGAACGCAGCCGAAAAGGAAAGAGGCGTTCCTAGGCTGGTTATCAACTACAAACCCCTCAACAAAGCCTTACAATGGATCAGGTATCCTATCCCCAATAAGAGAGACCTCCTCAACAGACTTTTCGAAGCAAAAGTCTTCTCTAAGTTTGACATGAAGAGCGGTTACTGGCAAATCCAGATTGTCGAAGAAGACAGATACAAAACCGCCTTCACTGTACCATTTGGGCATTACGAATGGAATGTCATGCCCTTTGGTCTCAAAAATGCCCCTTCAGAATATCAAAGGATTATGAATGATATTCTGAATCCCTTCTCTGACTTCCTCATCGTCTACATCGACGATATCCTCATTTATTCCCTAACCTTAGAAGAACACTCTAAGCATCTCAATACCTTTCTGCATGTCATCAAAAGGAATGGATTAGTTTTATCTGCCACTAAGATAAAACTCTTTCAAACCAAGATTAGATTTCTTGGCCATGACATTCATCAACAAACCATCAAACCTATCCAAAGGAGCATTGAGTTCACAGATAGATTTCCCGACGAAATCAAAGACAAAACTCAATTACAAAGATTCCTTGGTTGCCTCAATTATATTTCTGATTTCTTTCCCGATCTCAGAAAACTCTGCATTCCCTTATTTTCCAGACTCAAAAAGAATCCTGCTCCTTGGGGTTCTGATCAAACCAAAGCCGTCCAAATCATCAAAAGCAAGATTAAATCTCTTCCTTGCCTAGGCCTTCCTCAGCCCAATGCTTTTATGATTGTTGAAACTGATGCCTCCAACATTGGTTTTGGTGGCATTCTTAAACAAAGGATCAATCCAGAAAGCAAAGAGCAACTGGTTAGATTCTACTCTGGTTGCTGGGCTGGGCCTCAGTTAAACTATAGCACGATTAAAAAGGAAATCCTTTCCATCGTCGCTTGCATTTCCAAATTTCAAGATGATTTATACAACAAGTCTTTTCTTCTTAGAGTTGATTGCAAATCCGCAAAAGATATACTTCAAAAAGATGTCCAGAACATTGTCTCAAAACAAATTTTTGCTCGATGGCAAGCCATTTTATCTGTCTTTGATTTTGAAATTGAATTTATCAAAGGAGAAAGCAATTCTTTACCAGATTTTCTGACAAGAGAATTTCTGCAGGGAAAACCTTAAAACACATGGCCCCCTTTCCTTATTTCAAAACCCTCCAAGACAAACAAAAGGCCTACTACTCCTATTTTCGAGTCTTTGAAGCCCAAAAGACCGTTCGCAAAACTGCTCAAGAATCATTTCACTCCGAGAAGATTAAACATATCATTCTCTCCAGTGAAATCAGGATCCTCAACATTCGCCAACAAACTGCTGACAGGATCATTAGGGACTGCATTCTTTCTAATGTACCTTTTTAATCTTGTTTAAAACAGGTTCTCAAGAATGGCGGGGAGGGGAAACCCTCGCAAGCAAACCCCACAGGATTATGCTTCAGCAAGCTCGTCCCCAGCAAAAAGCGTTGTCCAAACGCAAAACCAATTTCAATCCTTATCCCAATTCCCAGCTCTCACAAACAGTCCTCTAAACCCAAGGACT
Source organism: Rheum nobile (assembly GCA_027886185.1). Classification (NCBI taxonomy): domain Eukaryota; kingdom Viridiplantae; phylum Streptophyta; class Magnoliopsida; order Caryophyllales; family Polygonaceae; genus Rheum; species Rheum nobile. The sequence goes on along the minus strand of WOAB01000499.1, from coordinate 10,128 downwards.
CCACAAAAAACTGACAAACAGAAATCCACCAAGCATTTCCACAGATACATCCTCAAGCAATCATCCCTACAAAATATCTGCCTCACAAAAGAATTCAATCCCCCTGACCAAAAGGACTTTGGACCCTTCATAAAAAATCTCTTCTCCAAAGACTTCCAATGGTTTCCTTCTGACCCGGCAAAAACCCAAAAGTTCTATGAGTTCGTTTTGGTAGATTCTGAATCTGCCGAAATCTCGCATACCAGAGACGACAATGACCCCAACCTCATTGTCTTCTCAAAATGCAAAATTCTGAAGGTCATCTCCAGAGAATCTTGGGGAGAACCTAGCACACAAAAGGCATTCTCAATCCCTTTCTGGCCGAAAGGCTATTCCTATTATGACTATAGAGATGCTTGGACCAAGGCCTTTCTTATCCGAGCATTCAACCATTCCTGGTTCTTTTTCTTCGCAAAAACATGCAACAGCAATTTACCAGTCTGGTTCTTTGACTGGTGGAACTACTTTGGACCTACTCCTGAAATCTACCCAGAAGAAGCTAGGCAATCCTATGACTTCTTTATCAAACATTGTCCGGTCCAAAACTACATAAAACCAATACAATTCCATAGGTGCACTGGTGTATCTTGGATACTCTGCTGGATCTATGAACTCCAGCAAGCATTACCCTGTCCGTGTCCCCTTTCTCTCTGTCGCAAGTTCAAAGTTCGATGGTGGGAAAAGATTGATCCAGAATCCTACTCACTCAACAACATCCATGCAATTTTCAAAGCAAAAGGAACACAAGCTTCTCCTGCCCCCTCAAAGGAGATTGTCATTCACCCGTCAGGAGTCCCGGTGGCAACTGCGTCACCCTCACAAATCCAAGACCAAGACTGGCTTGACTACCAAGAATGGAAGAAATACAAGAATCTCAAAACTAAGCAAAACTCAGTAACAATTGTTGACATCTCGGATGAGAAGCCCAAGTCTTGGGCTGATAAAGTCCAAGAAGAAGAAGACCAAGCCAGCTCGACCAATTTAGCCCAGCAAACTGATTATGACCCATATGATCAGTTCGCACAAGACCCTTACGCCCAGTAAGGTTGCAAGTCCATAAGGCCGTTCGCAAAAGCCCATCAAAAATCTTGCAGACAAAAGATGTCGGCAACACAATCAGACAAAATACAATCAGACAAATCTCATCAGCAAATGACAAACAACTTCTACAGCAAAAGCAGAAGTCCACTCTGAACAGTATCAATGCACTTATTTAGGCACTATTCATATGAACAGTTGTACGGCGCCTTAATAGTGCCTTCAAATAGCAATTTTCCCTTCTCTATTTAAGCTGGTAAGCCCTCACTTGTTAGAGGCACGCTAAAAATCTCTCTCCCTCTCTCTCTCCTTTATATTTTTAGTTTCTTGCTTTGCTGCTCTTCGGCTACCTGTAAGTTTTGTACAGTTTCTTTCTTTTGCAATTTATATCAAGCACAATGATATGTTTAATCTAAGCGGAGTGAAATGATTCTTGAGCAGTTTTGCGAACGGTCTTTTGGGCTTCAAAGACTCGAAAATAGGAGTAGTAGGCCTTTTGTTTGTCTTGGAGGGTTTTGAAATAAGGAAAGGGGGCCATGTGTTTTAAGGTTTTCCCTGCAGAAATTCTCTTGTCAGAAAATCTGGTAAAGAATTGCTTTCTCCTTTGATAAATTCAATTTCAAAATCAAAGACAGATAAAATGGCTTGCCATCGAGCAAAAATTTGTTTTGAGACAATGTTCTGGACATCTTTTTGAAGTATATCTTTTGCGGATTTGCAATCAACTCTAAGAAGAAAAGACTTGTTGTATAAATCATCTTGAAATTTGGAAATGCAAGCGACGATGGAAAGGATTTCCTTTTTAATCGTGCTATAGTTTAACTGAGGCCCAGCCCAGCAACCAGAGTAGAATCTAACCAGTTGCTCTTTGCTTTCTGGATTGATCCTTTGTTTAAGAATGCCACCAAAACCAATGTTGGAGGCATCAGTTTCAACAATCATAAAAGCATTGGGCTGAGGAAGGCCTAGGCAAGGAAGAATGATATTCTGAATTCCATAGATGGCAAATCAGAAGGAGAAATCATGAATACTCTCCAAGAAATGGGAATGGCTAAAGCAGCCTATAGAACCCATGATCAAACGGATAAGACAGCAGCATGTCTTATAATTCAAGGCTTCACTGGTCAGCTTAAATACTGGTGGGATAATGCCTTGAACTTACAACAACAATTAGATATCCTAAACGCCACCGTCTCTACAGAAGACGATCAGGGAAGGATCTCTACAGATCAAAATGCAACCAACCAACTTATATATGCTATAAGTATGTATTTCGTTGGCAACCCGCATGAAGAACTTCAAGCCAACAAGATCACCCTAACAGAACTTAGATGCCCAACTCTAAGTGATTATAGGTGGTACAAGGATGTCTTCATCACCTATGTCCTAAAAAGACCAGACTGTAACGAATCTTTTTGGAAAGAAAGATTTGTTTCAGGATTACCATCCCTCTTCGCAAAAAGAATCGTTACCAAGCTTAAAGAAAACATAGGTAAGGAAGAAATCCCTTGGAAGGATATCACCTATGGGCAGCTTGGAGCATTCATCAAGAAAGAAGGGTTAGCATTATGCACTGAATTAAAAATTCAAGCAAAATACGGGGGAGAAAAGGGTAAATCCAGAAGAGAAATGGGAAACTTCTGTGAAGCCTTTGGCATGGAAAAGATCCAAGCCCCCTCCAGAGCTAGAAAAGAGAAGACTCTTAGACCTAAAAGAGAATTCTTTAGGCGCTCTAAACAGAGATCTAACAGGTATGATAAACCTGTCCACACCAGAGATAGCAAGCCTAATAGACCCAGCTACGGCAAAAAGATTATCTGCTACAAGTGTCGTAAGCCAGGTCACAAGGCCAACAGCTGTCCAATGAAGCAGAAGATCAACGAGCTTCTCAAAGATGAACCAGATCTTAAAGAAAAGATTGGTGAACTTCTCTGCCTAGACACTGAATCCTCCTCTGACAATGAAGGATTATATGAGATCAACTATGACTCTTCAAGCTCTGACCAAGATCAACCTCAGCATTACTGCAATGTTATTACCAAAGCAGAAAGAGAAGAAGCTCTTTTTGACCTCATCAATCAGATCCCAGATCCTCAAACTAAGCATGATTATTTCATGAAACTTAAGGATCTTATCTTCAACGAGCAAAAACCCCTCATCTCGCAAAATGAATCATTTAACCCCTCTTTTCAGCAAGACAATCTCTTTCTTTCAGCTCTTAACAAAGTAGAATGCCAAAAATGGTATTGTCCTGTTAAGATTAAGATTGAAGATTCCACCTTCAAAATTGTCGCTCTCAAGAATGGCGGGGAGGGGAAACCCTCGCAAGCATAATCCTGTGGGGTTTGCTTGCGAGGGTTTCCCCTCCCCGCCATTCTTGAGAACTTGTTTTAAACAAGATTAAAAAGGTACATTAGAAAGAATGCAGTCCCTAATGATCCTGTCAGCAGTTTGTTGGCGAATGTTGAGGATCCTGATTTCACTGGAGAGAATGATATGTTTAATCTTCTCGGAGTGAAATGATTCTTGAGCAGTTTTGCGAACGGTCTTTTGGGCTTCAAAGACTCGAAAATAGGAGTAGTAGGCCTTTTGTTTGTCTTGGAGGGTTTTGAAATAAGGAAAGGGGGCCATGTGTTTTAAGGTTTTCCCTGCAGAAATTCTCTTGTCAGAAAATCTGGTAAAGAATTGCTTTCTCCTTTGATAAATTCAATTTCAAAATCAAAGACAGATAAAATGGCTTGCCATCGAGCAAAAATTTGTTTTGAGACAATGTTCTGGACATCTTTTTGAAGTATATCTTTTGCGGATTTGCAATCAACTCTAAGAAGAAAAGACTTGTTGTATAAATCATCTTGAAATTTGGAAATGCAAGCGACGATGGAAAGGATTTCCTTTTTAATCGTGCTATAGTTTAACTGAGGCCCAGCCCAGCAACCAGAGTAGAATCTAACCAGTTGCTCTTTGCTTTCTGGATTGATCCTTTGTTTAAGAATGCCACCAAAACCAATGTTGGAGGCATCAGTTTCAACAATCATAAAAGCATTGGGCTGAGGAAGGCCTAGGCAAGGAAGAGATTTAATCTTGCTTTTGATGATTTGGACGGCTTTGGTTTGATCAGAACCCCAAGGAGCAGGATTCTTTTTGAGTCTGGAAAATAAGGGAATGCAGAGTTTTCTGAGATCGGGAAAGAAATCAGAAATATAATTGAGGCAACCAAGGAATCTTTGTAATTGAGTTTTGTCTTTGATTTCGTCGGGAAATCTATCTGTGAACTCAATGCTCCTTTGGATAGGTTTGATGGTTTGTTGATGAATGTCATGGCCAAGAAATCTAATCTTGGTTTGAAAGAGTTTTATCTTAGTGGCAGATAAAACTAATCCATTCCTTTTGATGACATGCAGAAAGGTATTGAGATGCTTAGAGTGTTCTTCTAAGGTTAGGGAATAAATGAGGATATCGTCGATGTAGACGATGAGGAAGTCAGAGAAGGGGCATTTTTGAGACCAAAGGGCATGACATTCCATTCGTAATGCCCAAATGGTACAGTGAAGGCGGTTTTGTATCTGTCTTCTTCGACAATCTGGATTTGCCAGTAACCGCTCTTCATGTCAAACTTAGAGAAGACTTTTGCTTCGAAAAGTCTGTTGAGGAGGTCTCTCTTATTGGGGATAGGATACCTGATCCATTGTAAGGCTTTGTTGAGGGGTTTGTAGTTGATAACCAGCCTAGGAACGCCTCTTTCCTTTTCGGCTGCGTTCATGACATAGAAAGCCGCGCAACTCCAGGGAGATTGAGATTTTCTAATTAGTTTCTTAACTAACAAGGTCTCAATTTCTTTCTTGCAGGTTTCTAAGAGTTCTTTGTTCATTTGAATAGGCCTAGCTTTGGTTGGGATATCTCTCTCATGAAAGTCCTTTTCATAGGGGAGATAAACATGATGCTTCTTTCTGTCCCAGAAGGCATTGGGGATATCCGCACAGACTTGCTCTTTGAAGAGATTCTCGAAGTCTAGGGCCTTGGTTTGCCAAAGAGGGCTTTGCAGCCTTTCTTCAATCTTTAAAAACCCAATTTCATTAGTTAAATCTCTAATGAGGGTTTTCTTATGCTGAATGCTGTTAAGCTGTCTTTGATAGAAGCATTTTGAAGGAGATCAAGATCTCTGCTCTTAATTGGGGAAAGGAAGGGGAAGTCTAGGTTTTTTCCTAGAATCTTGGCATGAATTCCGTCTTTATCAACTGAGAAGGGATAAAGCTGGGTTAGGAATGGGGATCCTAGGATGACTTCTTGTTGAAGATCTTTGACAAGGACAAAAGAGTTTAGGAGACACCATCCATTGCTGCAGACGGAGGCTTCAGGAATTTTGTAGTTTAACTGCATTTTAATGCCGCTGGCATTAAGAAGTCTTTCATTGGTCTTGACAAAATACTTGGAATTGACAAGGCCTTCTCTGATACAGTTGAGATCAGCTCCGCTGTCAATGAGGGCGACAATTTTGAAGGTGGAATCTTCAATCTTAATCTTAACAGGACAATACCATTTTTGGCATTCTACTTTGTTAAGAGCTGAAAGAAAGAGATTGTCTTGCTGAAAAGAGGGGTTAAATGATTCATTTTGCGAGATGAGGGGTTTTTGCTCGTTGAAGATAAGATCCTTAAGTTTCATGAAATAATCATGCTTAGTTTGAGGATCTGGGATCTGATTGATGAGGTCAAAAAGAGCTTCTTCTCTTTCTGCTTTGGTAATAACATTGCAGTAATGCTGAGGTTGATCTTGGTCAGAGCTTGAAGAGTCATAGTTGATCTCATATAATCCTTCATTGTCAGAGGAGGATTCAGTGTCTAGGCAGAGAAGTTCACCAATCTTTTCTTTAAGATCTGGTTCATCTTTGAGAAGCTCGTTGATCTTCTGCTTCATTGGACAGCTGTTGGCCTTGTGACCTGGCTTACGACACTTGTAGCAGATAATCTTTTTGCCGTAGCTGGGTCTATTAGGCTTGCTATCTCTGGTGTGGACAGGTTTATCATACCTGTTAGATCTCTGTTTAGAGCGCCTAAAGAATTCTCTTTTAGGTCTAAGAGTCTTCTCTTTTCTAGCTCTGGAGGGGGCTTGGATCTTTTCCATGCCAAAGGCTTCACAGAAGTTTCCCATTTCTCTTCTGGATTTACCCTTTTCTCCCCCGTATTTTGCTTGAATTTTTAATTCAGTGCATAATGCTAACCCTTCTTTCTTGATGAATGCTCCAAGCTGCCCATAGGTGATATCCTTCCAAGGGATTTCTTCCTTACCTATGTTTTCTTTAAGCTTGGTAACGATTCTTTTTGCGAAGAGGGATGGTAATCCTGAAACAAATCTTTCTTTCCAAAAAGATTCGTTACAGTCTGGTCTTTTTAGGACATAGGTGATGAAGACGTCCTTGTACCACCTATAATCACTTAGAGTTGGGCATCTAAGTTCTGTTAGGGTGATCTTGTTGGCTTGAAGTTCTTCATGCGGGTTGCCAACGAAATACATACTTATAGCATATATAAGTTGGTTGGTTGCATTTTGATCTGTAGAGATCCTTCCCTGATCGTCTTCTGTAGAGACGGTGGCGTTTAGGATATCTAATTGTTGTTGTAAGTTCAAGGCATTATCCCACCAGTATTTAAGCTGACCAGTGAAGCCTTGAATTATAAGACATGCTGCTGTCTTATCCGTTTGATCATGGGTTCTATAGGCTGCTTTAGCCATTCCCATTTCTTGGAGAGTATTCATGATTTCTCCTTCTGATTTGCCATCTATGTTCCATTCATAGATGGATGTTCCATTGTAATCCGTGGTCCTGAATTTAGCTCTTTCTTCATACTGAAGATCAGGAGGAGTTGGACGATTGTAGTAATTTCTAGTATCAGTATGTGCTCCAAATCTTTTGGAGTAATGCTGAGATCCGTTTCCCCTTCTCCTGAGTTTATTAACCTCTGGGGATTCAGATCCTAGAAATGCGATTTTGCTGATGGAGTGGCTCGTCTTGCTAGAGCTACTTATAGAGTCTCCAGAATCCTTCTTAGACTTACTGCTACAGTTGCCTTTATTCTTTAGGCAGTTGATATTTGCAGCTGGAGAGGTGACGCGTTTTGAGGAGGAAGCCTGGATATTATCCATCCTTTGGTTAATGGCTAGGTGGAAGGAATCCATCCTTTGATTGATTCTATCAAGGATAGAAGGAGGGCTAAGGCTGATGTTGCTTAAGAGATTGTTAGGAATACTTTCAGCTTGAAAGTGAGGCCTACTAATATCTCTAGGAAACTTAGGGGAACTCAATCCTTTATCCATACCAAGATGAATCTGATCTATTTGTTCAGAGATGGTATGAAGGATTTGATTGCTGTAGTTGTTTTGGGAGTAGATCTTCTTGATATCTCCCAAATTGGTCTGACTATGATCCTGCTCAGGTCTCCCTTTCTTAAAGGGATCAGCACGAATATCTTCATTGTCATGTTTAACAATGATACTCTTGAGCGGAGGATGAACAGAGGTACTGGTTCCTGAGGGAAAAAGATTCCAGGTTCTAGAAATCCTATTTTGCACTTCTAAGGATGGAAGATGGAATGGGTCATCAATGTCTTTTTTAGACAGATAAATAGAGAACCATCTAAAGAAAAGAATATTAGTTTGGAGATTGTTCATCTCTTCATAATATTCCTCTTGGATTCTATCTCTGCAATCTTTGTCTAGTTGCATGAACCATTTTCTCCTTTTGTTGTTGCTGGTACCATAGAAATCTTTTCTAAGATACTCTTTATCAATGGTAAAACCTTCTTTGGTTAAGACATTGATAGTAGAATAGTTATGCATGTTGGTAGAGGTAGGAGAATGGTCACCAACAGACTCTTCCTCATTCTGGGGAATGATTCTAGGAAGAGGATGGGCAAAGTCTATATGATCTCTTCTTAGAGAACTATTTCTGGAGAACTCACTGGTCATGGAGTAGAAGGGGTCACTAATAGAATTCCGAGCAGGGGCAAAGCTAGGTTGGTTGGTTGAGTTTTCTCTGACCGAATTGAACCTGATGAGAATTCTACCATCAGACTCTTCTATGATCTGAGAGATCTCTTGTTGTTCCAGGTTTCTAGGAGGGTTGTCGTTGTCGACCTCTAGGGTTTCAGGAATAGTAATGTCTTTCCACTTGATGGTCTTGGGAGTAAAAGTGCAAGACTTTTCAGCTTCTAATTGAAGAAGAACAGTCTCTCCATGAGCTAGAGGGGTAATGGTGCACTTTGGATCTGTTAAAGAACTCATGAGTTTGAAATGCAGTCTATAAATAACAGCAAAGTTCTTAGTGAACTGTTTGCAGTTGTTATTTAGCATTTTGATGTCTAGGATGACGGTTTGACAAATCCTAGGGTCAGTCAAGTCGACTGAGAAGTTTGGAGAACAATTGAAGAACAAAGGTCCATTGCAGATGTTGGATTGTACTAAAGCCAGAATCGAGTCTTTGTAAGAGAGAAACCGGTCATCCCTAAGGGCTAGGAAGACAGGAGAATCAATTCCTTTTCTATGAAGAGGTTTTAAAGCAATTTGGATTAACCCAAGATGCAAAAATCTATAACCTTTTCTAAGATAACTTTGAATGGTTGTAGGATTGAGAAGCCTAAGAGACTGCTGCTCTTTTGTAAGGCAGATGGTTGATTCTTGGTGTTTGATGCAATTGGCATGGAACAAGTCCAAGATCCCAGATCTATAAATAGACTGAGGATTGTCTGGAATAGTCCAGTCTTGAATATTGTCAGGGTCAAGACTATACATGTTCTCATTGCTATGAACGATTTGTTCCGAATTGCTACCGGAACCTCGTCGGAATAATCTTCTTGCCATCGACATGTTTTTTAAAACAAAGTAAAGTTTTCTAAAACAAGGTTTTATCTAAGGCTTATACAACGGGACCGTCCACCGGGACCACCTATCATCAAGGCTGACCAAACGGATCTTACGGGACTAAACCAAGCGTTGTGCCCAAAGCCTAGATAAGCACTTAAAATAGAAAGACTGAAACTTAAAATTTTAAAACGATGAAGAGGATAAGGAGATTAAATTAACAAGGCTCTGATACCAGGTTGGCCAAAAGGATCAAAAGCAATGAAAATATGGTAGAAATGATAAGCAAGACAATAACACAAAACTGGACTATTGTGCTTGATATAAAAAGAAAGAAACTGTACACAACTTACAGGTAGCCGAAGAGCAGCAAGCAAGAAACTAAAAATATAAAGGAGAGAGAGAGAGAGAGAGATTTTTAGCGTGCCTCTAACAAGTGAGGGCTTACCGGCTTAATAGAGAAGGGAAAATTGCTATTTGAAGGCACTATTAAGGCGCCGTACAACTGTTCATATGAATAGTGCCTAAATAAGTGCATGATACTGTTCAGAGTGGACTTCTGCTTTTGCTGTAGAAGTTGTTTGTCATTGCTGATGAGATTTGTCTGATTGTATTTTGTCTGATTGTGTTGCCGACATCTTTTGTCTGCAAGATTTTTGATGGGCTTTTGCGAACGGCCTTATGGACTTGCAACCTTACTGGGCGTAAGGGTCTTGTGCGAACTGATCATATGGGTCATAATCAGTTTGCTGGGCTAAATTGGTCGAGCTGGCTTGGTCTTCTTCTTCTTGGACTTTATCAGCCCAAGACTTGGGCTTCTCATCCGAGATGTCAACAATGTACTGAGTTTTGCTTAGTTTTGAGATTCTTGTATTTCTTCCATTCTTGGTAGTCAAGCCAGTCTTGGTCTGGATTTGTGAGGGTGACGCAGTTGCCACCGGGACTCCTGACGGGTGAATGACAATCTCCTTTGAGGGGGCAGGAGAAGCTTGTGTTCCTTTTTGCTTTGAAAATTGCATGGATGTTGTTGAGTGAGTAGGATTCTGGATCAATCTTTTCCCACCATCGAACTTTGAACTTGCGACAGAGAGAAAGGGGACCCGGACAGGGTAATGCTTGCTGGAGTTCATAGATCCAGCAGAGTATCCAAGTACACATGTGCACTATGGAATTGTATTGGTTTTATGTAGTTTTGGA
>WOAB01000498.1:0-58702 GCA_027886185.1 Rheum nobile | reverse complement strand
CCTGTCAGCAGTTTGTTGGCGAATGTTGAGGATCCTGATTTCACTGGAGAGAATGATATGTTTAATCTTCTCGGAGTGAAATGATTCTTGAGCAGTTTTGCGAACGGTCTTTTGGGCTTCAAAGACTCGAAAATAGGAGTAGTAGGCCTTTTGTTTGTCTTGGAGGGTTTTGAAATAAGGAAAGGGGGCCATGTGTTTTAAGGTTTTCCCTGCAGAAATTCTCTTGTCAGAAAATCTGGTAAAGAATTGCTTTCTCCTTTGATAAATTCAATTTCAAAATCAAAGACAGATAAAATGGCTTGCCATCGAGCAAAAATTTGTTTTGAGACAATGTTCTGGACATCTTTTTGAAGTATATCTTTTGCGGATTTGCAATCAACTCTAAGAAGAAAAGACTTGTTGTATAAATCATCTTGAAATTTGGAAATGCAAGCGACGATGGAAAGGATTTCCTTTTTAATCGTGCTATAGTTTAACTGAGGCCCAGCCCAGCAACCAGAGTAGAATCTAACCAGTTGCTCTTTGCTTTCTGGATTGATCCTTTGTTTAAGAATGCCACCAAAACCAATGTTGGAGGCATCAGTTTCAACAATCATAAAAGCATTGGGCTGAGGAAGGCCTAGGCAAGGAAGAGATTTAATCTTGCTTTTGATGATTTGGACGGCTTTGGTTTGATCAGAACCCCAAGGAGCAGGATTCTTTTGAGTCTGGAAAATAAGGGAATGCAGAGTTTTCTGAGATCGGGAAAGAAATCAGAAATATAATTGAGGCAACCAAGGAATCTTTGTAATTGAGTTTTGTCTTTGATTTCGTCGGGAAATCTATCTGTGAACTCAATGCTCCTTTGGATAGGTTTGATGGTTTGTTGATGAATGTCATGGCCAAGAAATCTAATCTTGGTTTGAAAGAGTTTTATCTTAGTGGCAGATAAAACTAATCCATTCCTTTTGATGACATGCAGAAAGGTATTGAGATGCTTAGAGTGTTCTTCTAAGGTTAGGGAATAAATGAGGATATCGTCGATGTAGACGATGAGGAAGTCAGAGAAGGGGCATTTTTGAGACCAAAGGGCATGACATTCCATTCGTAATGCCCAAATGGTACAGTGAAGGCGGTTTTGTATCTGTCTTCTTCGACAATCTGGATTTGCCAGTAACCGCTCTTCATGTCAAACTTAGAGAAGACTTTTGCTTCGAAAAGTCTGTTGAGGAGGTCTCTCTTATTGGGGATAGGATACCTGATCCATTGTAAGGCTTTGTTGAGGGGTTTGTAGTTGATAACCAGCCTAGGAACGCCTCTTTCCTTTTCGGCTGCGTTCATGACATAGAAAGCCGCGCAACTCCAGGGAGATTGAGATTTTCTAATTAGTTTCTTAACTAACAAGGTCTCAATTTCTTTCTTGCAGGTTTCTAAGAGTTCTTTGTTCATTTGAATAGGCCTAGCTTTGGTTGGGATATCTCTCTCATGAAAGTCCTTTTCATAGGGGAGATAAACATGATGCTTCTTTCTGTCCCAGAAGGCATTGGGGATATCCGCACAGACTTGCTCTTTGAAGAGATTCTCGAAGTCTAGGGCCTTGGTTTGCCAAAGAGGGCTTTGCAGCCTTTCTTCAATCTTTAAAAACCCAATTTCATTAGTTAAATCTCTAATGAGGGTTTTCTTATGCTGAATGCTGTTAAGCTGTCTTTTGATAGAAGCATTTTGAAGGAGATCAAGATCTCTGCTCTTAATTGGGGAAAGGAAGGGGAAGTCTAGGTTTTTTCCTAGAATCTTGGCATGAATTCCGTCTTTATCAACTGAGAAGGGATAAAGCTGGGTTAGGAATGGGGATCCTAGGATGACTTCTTGTTGAAGATCTTTGACAAGGACAAAAGAGTTTAGGAGACACCATCCATTGCTGCAGACGGAGGCTTCAGGAATTTTGTAGTTTAACTGCATTTTAATGCCGCTGGCATTAAGAAGTCTTTCATTGGTCTTGACAAAATACTTGGAATTGACAAGGCCTTCTCTGATACAGTTGAGATCAGCTCCGCTGTCAATGAGGGCGACAATTTTGAAGGTGGAATCTTCAATCTTAATCTTAACAGGACAATACCATTTTTGGCATTCTACTTTGTTAAGAGCTGAAAGAAAGAGATTGTCTTGCTGAAAAGAGGGGTTAAATGATTCATTTTGCGAGATGAGGGGTTTTTGCTCGTTGAAGATAAGATCCTTAAGTTTCATGAAATAATCATGCTTAGTTTGAGGATCTGGGATCTGATTGATGAGGTCAAAAAGAGCTTCTTCTCTTTCTGCTTTGGTAATAACATTGCAGTAATGCTGAGGTTGATCTTGGTCAGAGCTTGAAGAGTCATAGTTGATCTCATATAATCCTTCATTGTCAGAGGAGGATTCAGTGTCTAGGCAGAGAAGTTCACCAATCTTTTCTTTAAGATCTGGTTCATCTTTGAGAAGCTCGTTGATCTTCTGCTTCATTGGACAGCTGTTGGCCTTGTGACCTGGCTTACGACACTTGTAGCAGATAATCTTTTTGCCGTAGCTGGGTCTATTAGGCTTGCTATCTCTGGTGTGGACAGGTTTATCATACCTGTTAGATCTCTGTTTAGAGCGCCTAAAGAATTCTCTTTTAGGTCTAAGAGTCTTCTCTTTTCTAGCTCTGGAGGGGGCTTGGATCTTTTCCATGCCAAAGGCTTCACAGAAGTTTCCCATTTCTCTTCTGGATTTACCCTTTTCTCCCCCGTATTTTGCTTGAATTTTTAATTCAGTGCATAATGCTAACCCTTCTTTCTTGATGAATGCTCCAAGCTGCCCATAGGTGATATCCTTCCAAGGGATTTCTTCCTTACCTATGTTTTCTTTAAGCTTGGTAACGATTCTTTTTGCGAAGAGGGATGGTAATCCTGAAACAAATCTTTCTTTCCAAAAAGATTCGTTACAGTCTGGTCTTTTTAGGACATAGGTGATGAAGACGTCCTTGTACCACCTATAATCACTTAGAGTTGGGCATCTAAGTTCTGTTAGGGTGATCTTGTTGGCTTGAAGTTCTTCATGCGGGTTGCCAACGAAATACATACTTATAGCATATATAAGTTGGTTGGTTGCATTTTGATCTGTAGAGATCCTTCCCTGATCGTCTTCTGTAGAGACGGTGGCGTTTAGGATATCTAATTGTTGTTGTAAGTTCAAGGCATTATCCCACCAGTATTTAAGCTGACCAGTGAAGCCTTGAATTATAAGACATGCTGCTGTCTTATCCGTTTGATCATGGGTTCTATAGGCTGCTTTAGCCATTCCCATTTCTTGGAGAGTATTCATGATTTCTCCTTCTGATTTGCCATCTATGTTCCATTCATAGATGGATGTTCCATTGTAATCCGTGGTCCTGAATTTAGCTCTTTCTTCATACTGAAGATCAGGAGGAGTTGGACGATTGTAGTAATTTCTAGTATCAGTATGTGCTCCAAATCTTTTGGAGTAATGCTGAGATCCGTTTCCCCTTCTCCTGAGTTTATTAACCTCTGGGGATTCAGATCCTAGAAATGCGATTTTGCTGATGGAGTGGCTCGTCTTGCTAGAGCTACTTATAGAGTCTCCAGAATCCTTCTTAGACTTACTGCTACAGTTGCCTTTATTCTTTAGGCAGTTGATATTTGCAGCTGGAGAGGTGACGCGTTTTGAGGAGGAAGCCTGGATATTATCCATCCTTTGGTTAATGGCTAGGTGGAAGGAATCCATCCTTTGATTGATTCTATCAAGGATAGAAGGAGGGCTAAGGCTGATGTTGCTTAAGAGATTGTTAGGAATACTTTCAGCTTGAAAGTGAGGCCTACTAATATCTCTAGGAAACTTAGGGGAACTCAATCCTTTATCCATACCAAGATGAATCTGATCTATTTGTTCAGAGATGGTATGAAGGATTTGATTGCTGTAGTTGTTTTGGGAGTAGATCTTCTTGATATCTCCCAAATTGGTCTGACTATGATCCTGCTCAGGTCTCCCTTTCTTAAAGGGATCAGCACGAATATCTTCATTGTCATGTTTAACAATGATACTCTTGAGCGGAGGATGAACAGAGGTACTGGTTCCTGAGGGAAAAAGATTCCAGGTTCTAGAAATCCTATTTTGCACTTCTAAGGATGGAAGATGGAATGGGTCATCAATGTCTTTTTTAGACAGATAAATAGAGAACCATCTAAAGAAAAGAATATTAGTTTGGAGATTGTTCATCTCTTCATAATATTCCTCTTGGATTCTATCTCTGCAATCTTTGTCTAGTTGCATGAACCATTTTCTCCTTTTGTTGTTGCTGGTACCATAGAAATCTTTTCTAAGATACTCTTTATCAATGGTAAAACCTTCTTTGGTTAAGACATTGATAGTAGAATAGTTATGCATGTTGGTAGAGGTAGGAGAATGGTCACCAACAGACTCTTCCTCATTCTGGGGAATGATTCTAGGAAGAGGATGGGCAAAGTCTATATGATCTCTTCTTAGAGAACTATTTCTGGAGAACTCACTGGTCATGGAGTAGAAGGGGTCACTAATAGAATTCCGAGCAGGGGCAAAGCTAGGTTGGTTGGTTGAGTTTTCTCTGACCGAATTGAACCTGATGAGAATTCTACCATCAGACTCTTCTATGATCTGAGAGATCTCTTGTTGTTCCAGGTTTCTAGGAGGGTTGTCGTTGTCGACCTCTAGGGTTTCAGGAATAGTAATGTCTTTCCACTTGATGGTCTTGGGAGTAAAAGTGCAAGACTTTTCAGCTTCTAATTGAAGAAGAACAGTCTCTCCATGAGCTAGAGGGGTAATGGTGCACTTTGGATCTGTTAAAGAACTCATGAGTTTGAAATGCAGTCTATAAATAACAGCAAAGTTCTTAGTGAACTGTTTGCAGTTGTTATTTAGCATTTTGATGTCTAGGATGACGGTTTGACAAATCCTAGGGTCAGTCAAGTCGACTGAGAAGTTTGGAGAACAATTGAAGAACAAAGGTCCATTGCAGATGTTGGATTGTACTAAAGCCAGAATCGAGTCTTTGTAAGAGAGAAACCGGTCATCCCTAAGGGCTAGGAAGACAGGAGAATCAATTCCTTTTCTATGAAGAGGTTTTAAAGCAATTTGGATTAACCCAAGATGCAAAAATCTATAACCTTTTCTAAGATAACTTTGAATGGTTGTAGGATTGAGAAGCCTAAGAGACTGCTGCTCTTTTGTAAGGCAGATGGTTGATTCTTGGTGTTTGATGCAATTGGCATGGAACAAGTCCAAGATCCCAGATCTATAAATAGACTGAGGATTGTCTGGAATAGTCCAGTCTTGAATATTGTCAGGGTCAAGACTATACATGTTCTCATTGCTATGAACGATTTGTTCCGAATTGCTACCGGAACCTCGTCGGAATAATCTTCTTGCCATCGACATGTTTTTTAAAACAAAGTAAAGTTTTCTAAAACAAGGTTTTATCTAAGGCTTATAACAACGGGACCGTCCACCGGGACCACCTATCATCAAGGCTGACCAAACGGATCTTACGGGACTAAACCAAGCGTTGTGCCCAAAGCCTAGATAAGCACTTAAAATAGAAAGACTGAAACTTAAAATTTTAAAACGATGAAGAGGATAAGGAGATTAAATTAACAAGGCTCTGATACCAGGTTGGCCAAAAGGATCAAAAGCAATGAAAATATGGTAGAAATGATAAGCAAGACAATAACACAAAACTGGACTATTGTGCTTGATATAAAAAGAAAGAAACTGTACACAACTTACAGGTAGCCGAAGAGCAGCAAAGCAAGAAACTAAAAATATAAAGGAGAGAGAGAGAGAGAGAGATTTTTAGCGTGCCTCTAACAAGTGAGGGCTTACCGGCTTAAATAGAGAAGGGAAAATTGCTATTTGAAGGCACTATTAAGGCGCCGTACAACTGTTCATATGAATAGTGCCTAAATAAGTGCATTGATACTGTTCAGAGTGGACTTCTGCTTTTGCTGTAGAAGTTGTTTGTCATTTGCTGATGAGATTTGTCTGATTGTATTTTGTCTGATTGTGTTGCCGACATCTTTTGTCTGCAAGATTTTTGATGGGCTTTTGCGAACGGCCTTATGGACTTGCAACCTTACTGGGCGTAAGGGTCTTGTGCGAACTGATCATATGGGTCATAATCAGTTTGCTGGGCTAAATTGGTCGAGCTGGCTTGGTCTTCTTCTTCTTGGACTTTATCAGCCCAAGACTTGGGCTTCTCATCCGAGATGTCAACAATTGTTACTGAGTTTTGCTTAGTTTTGAGATTCTTGTATTTCTTCCATTCTTGGTAGTCAAGCCAGTCTTGGTCTTGGATTTGTGAGGGTGACGCAGTTGCCACCGGGACTCCTGACGGGTGAATGACAATCTCCTTTGAGGGGGCAGGAGAAGCTTGTGTTCCTTTTGCTTTGAAAATTGCATGGATGTTGTTGAGTGAGTAGGATTCTGGATCAATCTTTTCCCACCATCGAACTTTGAACTTGCGACAGAGAGAAAGGGGACACGGACAGGGTAATGCTTGCTGGAGTTCATAGATCCAGCAGAGTATCCAAGATACACCAGTGCACCTATGGAATTGTATTGGTTTTATGTAGTTTTGGACCGGACAATGTTTGATAAAGAAGTCATAGGATTGCCTAGCTTCTTCTGGGTAGATTTCAGGAGTAGGTCCAAAGTAGTTCCACCAGTCAAAGAACCAGACTGGTAAATTGCTGTTGCATGTTTTTGCGAAGAAAAAGAACCAGGAATGGTTGAATGCTCGGATAAGAAAGGCCTTGGTCCAAGCATCTCTATAGTCATAATAGGAATAGCCTTTCGGCCAGAAAGGGATTGAGAATGCCTTTTGTGTGCTAGGTTCTCCCCAAGATTCTCTGGAGATGACCTTCAGAATTTTGCATTTTGAGAAGACAATGAGGTTGGGGTCATTGTCGTCTCTGGTATGCGAGATTTCGGCAGATTCAGAATCTACCAAAACGAACTCATAGAACTTTTGGGTTTTTGCCGGGTCAGAAGGAAACCATTGGAAGTCTTTGGAGAAGAGATTTTTTATGAAGGGTCCAAAGTCCTTTTGGTCAGGGGGATTGAATTCTTTTGTGAGGCAGATATTTTGTAGGGATGATTGCTTGAGGATGTATCTGTGGAAATGCTTGGTGGATTTCTGTTTGTCAGTTTTTTGTGGAGTCCTTGGGTTTAGAGGACTGTTTGTGAGAGCTGGGAATTGGGATAAGGATTGAAATTGGTTTTGCGTTTGGACAACGCTTTTTGCTGGGGACGAGCTTGCTGAAGCATAATCCTGTGGGGTTTGCTTGCTGGAGTTCATAGATCCAGCAGAGTATCCAAGATACACCAGTGCACCTATGGAATTGTATTGGTTTTATGTAGTTTTGGACCGGACAATGTTTGATAAAGAAGTCATAGGATTGCCTAGCTTCTTCTGGGTAGATTTCAGGAGTAGGTCCAAAGTAGTTCCACCAGTCAAAGAACCAGACTGGTAAATTGCTGAAAAGAGGGGTTAAATGATTCATTTTGCGAGATGAGGGGTTTTTTGCTGGTAGAGGAAGAGGTTCTAATTTTAACAGAGCCTTGGCTGGATCTGTTAGATGATCTTATCTCAGAACTACAGCTAGATTCATTTTTAGATTCTAGCTTGTTAATTCTGATTTCTATGAGATCATCCATAGAGTCTCTTAGTCTAACATACTCTTGAAGTCCTTTAACTTCTTTCTTGAGAGTATTGACTTCTGATTGAAGGTCTTTGATGGTGACTTTGGAACCTAGAATATTATTACTAGGTTGATTTTCAAAGAGTTTTGAGATGCTGAAGGGTCTATTGAGGGCTGGTCTTTGCTCGTTGAAGATAAGATCCTTAAGTTTCATGAAATAATCATGCTTAGTTTGAGGATCTGGGATCTGATTGATGAGGTCAAAAAGAGCTTCTTCTCTTTCTGCTTTGGTAATAACATTGCAGTAATGCTGAGGTTGATCTTGGTCAGAGCTTGAAGAGTCATAGTTGATCTCATATAATCCTTCATTGTCAGAGGAGGATTCAGTGTCTAGGCAGAGAAGTTCACCAATCTTTTCTTTAAGATCTGGTTCATCTTTGAGAAGCTCGTTGATCTTCTGCTTCATTGGACAGCTGTTGGCCTTGTGACCTGGCTTACGACACTTGTAGCAGATAATCTTTTTGCCGTAGCTGGGTCTATTAGGCTTGCTATCTCTGGTGTGGACAGGTTTATCATACCTGTTAGATCTCTGTTTAGAGCGCCTAACACAAAACTGGACTATTGTGCTTGATATAAATTGCAAAAGAAAGAAACTGTACAAAACTTACAGGTAGCCGAAGAGCAGCAAAGCAAGAAACTAAAAATATAAAGGAGAGAGAGAGGGAGAGAGATTTTTAGCGTGCCTCTAACAAGTGAGGGCTTACCAGCTTAAATAGAGAAGGGAAAATTGCTATTTGAAGGCACTATTAAGGCGCCGTACAACTGTTCATATGAATAGTGCCTAAATAAGTGCATTGATACTGTTCAGAGTGGACTTCTGCTTTTGCTGTAGAAGTTGTTTGTCATTTGCTGATGAGATTTGTCTGATTGTATTTTGTCTGATTGTGTTGCCGACATCTTTTGTCTGCAAGATTTTTGATGGGCTTTTGCGAACGGCCTTATGGACTTGCAACCTTACTGGGCGTAAGGGTCTTGTGCGAACTGATCATATGGGTCATAATCAGTTTGCTGGGCTAAATTGGTCGAGCTGGCTTGGTCTTCTTCTTCTTGGACTTTATCAGCCCAAGACTTGGGCTTCTCATCCGAGATGTCAACAATTGTTACTGAGTTTTGCTTAGTTTTGAGATTCTTGTATTTCTTCCATTCTTGGTAGTCAAGCCAGTCTTGGTCTTGGATTTGTGAGGGTGACGCAGTTGCCACCGGGACTCCTGACGGGTGAATGACAATCTCCTTTGAGGGGGCAGGAGAAGCTTGTGTTCCTTTTGCTTTGAAAATTGCATGGATGTTGTTGAGTGAGTAGGATTCTGGATCAATCTTTTCCCACCATCGAACTTTGAACTTGCGACAGAGAGAAAGGGGACACGGACAGGGTAATGCTTGCTGGAGTTCATAGATCCAGCAGAGTATCCAAGATACACCAGTGCACCTATGGAATTGTATTGGTTTTATGTAGTTTTGGACCGGACAATGTTTGATAAAGAAGTCATAGGATTGCCTAGCTTCTTCTGGGTAGATTTCAGGAGTAGGTCCAAAGTAGTTCCACCAGTCAAAGAACCAGACTGGTAAATTGCTGTTGCATGTTTTTGCGAAGAAAAAGAACCAGGAATGGTTGAATGCTCGGATAAGAAAGGCCTTGGTCCAAGCATCTCTATAGTCATAATAGGAATAGCCTTTCGGCCAGAAAGGGATTGAGAATGCCTTTTGTGTGCTAGGTTCTCCCCAAGATTCTCTGGAGATGACCTTCAGAATTTTGCATTTTGAGAAGACAATGAGGTTGGGGTCATTGTCGTCTCTGGTATGCGAGATTTCGGCAGATTCAGAATCTACCAAAACGAACTCATAGAACTTTTGGGTTTTTGCCGGGTCAGAAGGAAACCATTGGAAGTCTTTGGAGAAGAGATTTTTTATGAAGGGTCCAAAGTCCTTTTGGTCAGGGGGATTGAATTCTTTTGTGAGGCAGATATTTTGTAGGGATGATTGCTTGAGGATGTATCTGTGGAAATGCTTGGTGGATTTCTGTTTGTCAGTTTTTTGTGGAGTCCTTGGGTTTAGAGGACTGTTTGTGAGAGCTGGGAATTGGGATAAGGATTGAAATTGGTTTTGCGTTTGGACAACGCTTTTTGCTGGGGACGAGCTTGCTGAAGCATAATCCTGTGGGGTTTGCTTGCGAGGGTTTCCCCTCCCCGCCATTCTTGAGAACCTGTTTTAAACAAGATTAAAAAGGTACATTAGAAAGAATGCAGTCCCTAATGATCCTGTCAGCAGTTTGTTGGCGAATGTTGAGGATCCTGATTTCACTGGAGAGAATGATATGTTTAATCTTCTCGGAGTGAAATGATTCTTGAGCAGTTTTGCGAACGGTCTTTTGGGCTTCAAAGACTCGAAAATAGGAGTAGTAGGCCTTTTGTTTGTCTTGGAGGGTTTTGAAATAAGGAAAGGGGGCCATGTGTTTTAAGGTTTTCCCTGCAGAAATTCTCTTGTCAGAAAATCTGGTAAAGAATTGCTTTCTCCTTTGATAAATTCAATTTCAAAATCAAAGACAGATAAAATGGCTTGCCATCGAGCAAAAATTTGTTTTGAGACAATGTTCTGGACATCTTTTTGAAGTATATCTTTTGCGGATTTGCAATCAACTCTAAGAAGAAAAGACTTGTTGTATAAATCATCTTGAAATTTGGAAATGCAAGCGACGATGGAAAGGATTTCCTTTTTAATCGTGCTATAGTTTAACTGAGGCCCAGCCCAGCAACCAGAGTAGAATCTAACCAGTTGCTCTTTGCTTTCTGGATTGATCCTTTGTTTAAGAATGCCACCAAAACCAATGTTGGAGGCATCAGTTTCAACAATCATAAAAGCATTGGGCTGAGGAAGGCCTAGGCAAGGAAGAGATTTAATCTTGCTTTTGATGATTTGGACGGCTTTGGTTTGATCAGAACCCCAAGGAGCAGGATTCTTTTTGAGTCTGGAAAATAAGGGAATGCAGAGTTTTCTGAGATCGGGAAAGAAATCAGAAATATAATTGAGGCAACCAAGGAATCTTTGTAATTGAGTTTTGTCTTTGATTTCGTCGGGAAATCTATCTGTGAACTCAATGCTCCTTTGGATAGGTTTGATGGTTTGTTGATGAATGTCATGGCCAAGAAATCTAATCTTGGTTTGAAAGAGTTTTATCTTAGTGGCAGATAAAACTAATCCATTCCTTTTGATGACATGCAGAAAGGTATTGAGATGCTTAGAGTGTTCTTCTAAGGTTAGGGAATAAATGAGGATATCGTCGATGTAGACGATGAGGAAGTCAGAGAAGGGATTCAGAATATCATTCATAATCCTTTGATATTCTGAAGGGGCATTTTTGAGACCAAAGGGCATGACATTCCATTCGTAATGCCCAAATGGTACAGTGAAGGCGGTTTTGTATCTGTCTTCTTCGACAATCTGGATTTGCCAGTAACCGCTCTTCATGTCAAACTTAGAGAAGACTTTTGCTTCGAAAAGTCTGTTGAGGAGGTCTCTCTTATTGGGGATAGGATACCTGATCCATTGTAAGGCTTTGTTGAGGGGTTTGTAGTTGATAACCAGCCTAGGAACGCCTCTTTCCTTTTCGGCTGCGTTCATGACATAGAAAGCCGCGCAACTCCAGGGAGATTGAGATTTTCTAATTAGTTTCTTAACTAACAAGGTCTCAATTTCTTTCTTGCAGGTTTCTAAGAGTTCTTTGTTCATTTGAATAGGCCTAGCTTTGGTTGGGATATCTCTCTCATGAAAGTCCTTTTCATAGGGGAGATAAACATGATGCTTCTTTCTGTCCCAGAAGGCATTGGGGATATCCGCACAGACTTGCTCTTTGAAGAGATTCTCGAAGTCTAGGGCCTTGGTTTGCCAAAGAGGGCTTTGCAGCCTTTCTTCAATCTTTAAAAACCCAATTTCATTAGTTAAATCTCTAATGAGGGTTTTCTTATGCTGAATGCTGTTAAGCTGTCTTTTGATAGAAGCATTTTGAAGGAGATCAAGATCTCTGCTCTTAATTGGGGAAAGGAAGGGGAAGTCTAGGTTTTTTCCTAGAATCTT
Organism: Rheum nobile; assembly: GCA_027886185.1. Lineage (NCBI taxonomy): Eukaryota > Viridiplantae > Streptophyta > Magnoliopsida > Caryophyllales > Polygonaceae > Rheum > Rheum nobile. The sequence goes on along the minus strand of WOAB01000498.1, from coordinate 46,892 downwards.
GGCATGAATTCCGTCTTTATCAACTGAGAAGGGATAAAGCTGGGTTAGGAATGGGGATCCTAGGATGACTTCTTGTTGAAGATCTTTGACAAGGACAAAAGAGTTTAGGAGACACCATCCATTGCTGCAGACGGAGGCTTCAGGAATTTTGTAGTTTAACTGCATTTTAATGCCGCTGGCATTAAGAAGTCTTTCATTGGTCTTGACAAAATACTTGGAATTGACAAGGCCTTCTCTGATACAGTTGAGATCAGCTCCGCTGTCAATGAGGGCGACAATTTTGAAGGTGGAATCTTCAATCTTAATCTTAACAGGACAATACCATTTTTGGCATTCTACTTTGTTAAGAGCTGAAAGAAAGAGATTGTCTTGCTGAAAAGAGGGGTTAAATGATTCATTTTGCGAGATGAGGGGTTTTTTGCTGGTAGAGGAAGAGGTTCTAATTTTAACAGAGCCTTGGCTGGATCTGTTAGATGATCTTATCTCAGAACTACAGCTAGATTCATTTTTAGATTCTAGCTTGTTAATTCTGATTTCTATGAGATCATCCATAGAGTCTCTTAGTCTAACATACTCTTGAAGTCCTTTAACTTCTTTCTTGAGAGTATTGACTTCTGATTGAAGGTCTTTGATGGTGACTTTGGAACCTAGAATATTATTACTAGGTTGATTTTCAAAGAGTTTTGAGATGCTGAAGGGTCTATTGAGGGCTGGTCTTTGCTCGTTGAAGATAAGATCCTTAAGTTTCATGAAATAATCATGCTTAGTTTGAGGATCTGGGATCTGATTGATGAGGTCAAAAAGAGCTTCTTCTCTTTCTGCTTTGGTAATAACATTGCAGTAATGCTGAGGTTGATCTTGGTCAGAGCTTGAAGAGTCATAGTTGATCTCATATAATCCTTCATTGTCAGAGGAGGATTCAGTGTCTAGGCAGAGAAGTTCACCAATCTTTTCTTTAAGATCTGGTTCATCTTTGAGAAGCTCGTTGATCTTCTGCTTCATTGGACAGCTGTTGGCCTTGTGACCTGGCTTACGACACTTGTAGCAGATAATCTTTTTGCCGTAGCTGGGTCTATTAGGCTTGCTATCTCTGGTGTGGACAGGTTTATCATACCTGTTAGATCTCTGTTTAGAGCGCCTAAAGAATTCTCTTTTAGGTCTAAGAGTCTTCTCTTTTCTAGCTCTGGAGGGGGCTTGGATCTTTTCCATGCCAAAGGCTTCACAGAAGTTTCCCATTTCTCTTCTGGATTTACCCTTTTCTCCCCCGTATTTTGCTTGAATTTTTAATTCAGTGCATAATGCTAACCCTTCTTTCTTGATGAATGCTCCAAGCTGCCCATAGGTGATATCCTTCCAAGGGATTTCTTCCTTACCTATGTTTTCTTTAAGCTTGGTAACGATTCTTTTTGCGAAGAGGGATGGTAATCCTGAAACAAATCTTTCTTTCCAAAAAGATTCGTTACAGTCTGGTCTTTTTAGGACATAGGTGATGAAGACGTCCTTGTACCACCTATAATCACTTAGAGTTGGGCATCTAAGTTCTGTTAGGGTGATCTTGTTGGCTTGAAGTTCTTCATGCGGGTTGCCAACGAAATACATACTTATAGCATATATAAGTTGGTTGGTTGCATTTTGATCTGTAGAGATCCTTCCCTGATCGTCTTCTGTAGAGACGGTGGCGTTTAGGATATCTAATTGTTGTTGTAAGTTCAAGGCATTATCCCACCAGTATTTAAGCTGACCAGTGAAGCCTTGAATTATAAGACATGCTGCTGTCTTATCCGTTTGATCATGGGTTCTATAGGCTGCTTTAGCCATTCCCATTTCTTGGAGAGTATTCATGATTTCTCCTTCTGATTTGCCATCTATGTTCCATTCATAGATGGATGTTCCATTGTAATCCGTGGTCCTGAATTTAGCTCTTTCTTCATACTGAAGATCAGGAGGAGTTGGACGATTGTAGTAATTTCTAGTATCAGTATGTGCTCCAAATCTTTTGGAGTAATGCTGAGATCCGTTTCCCCTTCTCCTGAGTTTATTAACCTCTGGGGATTCAGATCCTAGAAATGCGATTTTGCTGATGGAGTGGCTCGTCTTGCTAGAGCTACTTATAGAGTCTCCAGAATCCTTCTTAGACTTACTGCTACAGTTGCCTTTATTCTTTAGGCAGTTGATATTTGCAGCTGGAGAGGTGACGCGTTTTGAGGAGGAAGCCTGGATATTATCCATCCTTTGGTTAATGGCTAGGTGGAAGGAATCCATCCTTTGATTGATTCTATCAAGGATAGAAGGAGGGCTAAGGCTGATGTTGCTTAAGAGATTGTTAGGAATACTTTCAGCTTGAAAGTGAGGCCTACTAATATCTCTAGGAAACTTAGGGGAACTCAATCCTTTATCCATACCAAGATGAATCTGATCTATTTGTTCAGAGATGGTATGAAGGATTTGATTGCTGTAGTTGTTTTGGGAGTAGATCTTCTTGATATCTCCCAAATTGGTCTGACTATGATCCTGCTCAGGTCTCCCTTTCTTAAAGGGATCAGCACGAATATCTTCATTGTCATGTTTAACAATGATACTCTTGAGCGGAGGATGAACAGAGGTACTGGTTCCTGAGGGAAAAAGATTCCAGGTTCTAGAAATCCTATTTTGCACTTCTAAGGATGGAAGATGGAATGGGTCATCAATGTCTTTTTTAGACAGATAAATAGAGAACCATCTAAAGAAAAGAATATTAGTTTGGAGATTGTTCATCTCTTCATAATATTCCTCTTGGATTCTATCTCTGCAATCTTTGTCTAGTTGCATGAACCATTTTCTCCTTTTGTTGTTGCTGGTACCATAGAAATCTTTTCTAAGATACTCTTTATCAATGGTAAAACCTTCTTTGGTTAAGACATTGATAGTAGAATAGTTATGCATGTTGGTAGAGGTAGGAGAATGGTCACCAACAGACTCTTCCTCATTCTGGGGAATGATTCTAGGAAGAGGATGGGCAAAGTCTATATGATCTCTTCTTAGAGAACTATTTCTGGAGAACTCACTGGTCATGGAGTAGAAGGGGTCACTAATAGAATTCCGAGCAGGGGCAAAGCTAGGTCGGTTGGTTGAGTTTTCTCTGACCGAATTGAACCTGATGAGAATTCTACCATCAGACTCTTCTATGATCTGAGAGATCTCTTGTTGTTCCAGGTTTCTAGGAGGGTTGTCGTTGTCGACCTCTAGGGTTTCAGGAATAGTAATGTCTTTCCACTTGATGGTCTTGGGAGTAAAAGTGCAAGACTTTTCAGCTTCTAATTGAAGAAGAACAGTCTCTCCATGAGCTAGAGGGGTAATGGTGCACTTTGGATCTGTTAAAGAACTCATGAGTTTGAAATGCAGTCTATAAATAACAGCAAAGTTCTTAGTGAACTGTTTGCAGTTGTTATTTAGCATTTTGATGTCTAGGATGACGGTTTGACAAATCCTAGGGTCAGTCAAGTCGACTGAGAAGTTTGGAGAACAATTGAAGAACAAAGGTCCATTGCAGATGTTGGATTGTACTAAAGCCAGAATCGAGTCTTTGTAAGAGAGAAACCGGTCATCCCTAAGGGCTAGGAAGACAGGAGAATCAATTCCTTTTCTATGAAGAGGTTTTAAAGCAATTTGGATTAACCCAAGATGCAAAAATCTATAACCTTTTCTAAGATAACTTTGAATGGTTGTAGGATTGAGAAGCCTAAGAGACTGCTGCTCTTTTGTAAGGCAGATGGTTGATTCTTGGTGTTTGATGCAATTGCTTTAAAACCTCTTCATAGAAAAGGAATTGATTCTCCTGTCTTCCTAGCCCTTAGGGATGACCGGTTTCTCTCTTACAAAGACTCGATTCTGGCTTTAGTACAATCCAACATCTGCAATGGACCTTTGTTCTTCAATTGTTCTCCAAACTTCTCAGTCGACTTGACTGACCCTAGGATTTGTCAAACCGTCATCCTAGACATCAAAATGCTAAATAACAACTGCAAATAGTTCACTAAGAACTTTGCTGTTATTTATAGACTGCATTTCAAACTCATGAGTTCTTTAACAGATCCAAAGTGCACCATTACCCCTCTAGCTCATGGAGAGACTGTTCTTCTTCAATTAGAAGCTGAAAAGTCTTGCACTTTTACTCCCAAGACCATCAAGTGGAAAGACATTACTATTCCTGAAACCCTAGAGGTCGACAACGACAACCCTCCTAGAAACCTGGAACAACAAGAGATCTCTCAGATCATAGAAGAGTCTGATGGTAGAATTCTCATCAGGTTCAATTCGGTCAGAGAAAACTCAACCAACCGACCTAGCTTTGCCCCTGCTCGGAATTCTATTAGTGACCCCTTCTACTCCATGACCAGTGAGTTCTCCAGAAATAGTTCTCTAAGAAGAGATCATATAGACTTTGCCCATCCTCTTCCTAGAATCATTCCCCAGAATGAGGAAGAGTCTGTTGGTGACCATTCTCCTACCTCTACCAACATGCATAACTATTCTACTATCAATGTCTTAACCAAAGAAGGTTTTACCATTGATAAAGAGTATCTTAGAAAAGATTTCTATGGTACCAGCAACAACAAAAGGAGAAAATGGTTCATGCAACTAGACAAAGATTGCAGAGATAGAATCCAAGAGGAATATTATGAAGAGATGAACAATCTCCAAACTAATATTCTTTTCTTTAGATGGTTCTCTATTTATCTGTCTAAAAAAGACATTGATGACCCATTCCATCTTCCATCCTTAGAAGTGCAAAATAGGATTTCTAGAACCTGGAATCTTTTTCCCTCAGGAACCAGTACCTCTGTTCATCCTCCGCTCAAGAGTATCATTGTTAAACATGACAATGAAGATATTCGTGCTGATCCCTTTAAGAAAGGGAGACCTGAGCAGGATCATAGTCAGACCAATTTGGGAGATATCAAGAAGATCTACTCCCAAAACAACTACAGCAATCAAATCCTTCATACCATCTCTGAACAAATAGATCAGATTCATCTTGGTATGGATAAAGGATTGAGTTCCCCTAAGTTTCCTAGAGATATTAGTAGGCCTCACTTTCAAGCTGAAAGTATTCCTAACAATCTCTTAAGCAACATCAGCCTTAGCCCTCCTTCTATCCTTGATAGAATCAATCAAAGGATGGATTCCTTCCACCTAGCCATTAACCAAAGGATGGATAATATCCAGGCTTCCTCCTCAAAACGCGTCACCTCTCCAGCTGCAAATATCAACTGCCTAAAGAATAAAGGCAACTGTAGCAGTAAGTCTAAGAAGGATTCTGGAGACTCTATAAGTAGCTCTAGCAAGACGAGCCACTCCATCAGCAAAATCGCATTTCTAGGATCTGAATCCCCAGAGGTTAATAAACTCAGGAGAAGGGGAAACGGATCTCAGCATTACTCCAAAAGATTTGGAGCACATACTGATACTAGAAATTACTACAATCGTCCAACTCCTCCTGATCTTCAGTATGAAGAAAGAGCTAAATTCAGGACCACGGATTACAATGGAACATCCATCTATGAATGGAACATAGATGGCAAATCAGAAGGAGAAATCATGAATACTCTCCAAGAAATGGGAATGGCTAAAGCAGCCTATAGAACCCATGATCAAACGGATAAGACAGCAGCATGTCTTATAATTCAAGGCTTCACTGGTCAGCTTAAATACTGGTGGGATAATGCCTTGAACTTACAACAACAATTAGATATCCTAAACGCCACCGTCTCTACAGAAGACGATCAGGGAAGGATCTCTACAGATCAAAATGCAACCAACCAACTTATATATGCTATAAGTATGTATTTCGTTGGCAACCCGTATGAAGAACTTCAAGCCAACAAGATCACCCTAACAGAACTTAGATGCCCAACTCTAAGTGATTATAGGTGGTACAAGGACGTCTTCATCACCTATGTCCTAAAAAGACCAGACTGTAACGAATCTTTTTGGAAAGAAAGATTTGTTTCAGGATTACCATCCCTCTTCGCAAAAAGAATCGTTACCAAGCTTAAAGAAAACATAGGTAAGGAAGAAATCCCTTGGAAGGATATCACCTATGGGCAGCTTGGAGCATTCATCAAGAAAGAAGGGTTAGCATTATGCACTGAATTAAAAATTCAAGCAAAATACGGGGGAGAAAAGGGTAAATCCAGAAGAGAAATGGGAAACTTCTGTGAAGCCTTTGGCATGGAAAAGATCCAAGCCCCCTCCAGAGCTAGAAAAGAGAAGACTCTTAGACCTAAAAGAGAATTCTTTAGGCGCTCTAAACAGAGATCTAACAGGTATGATAAACCTGTCCACACCAGAGATAGCAAGCCTAATAGACCCAGCTACGGCAAAAAGATTATCTGCTACAAGTGTCGTAAGCCAGGTCACAAGGCCAACAGCTGTCCAATGAAGCAGAAGATCAACGAGCTTCTCAAAGATGAACCAGATCTTAAAGAAAAGATTGGTGAACTTCTCTGCCTAGACACTGAATCCTCCTCTGACAATGAAGGATTATATGAGATCAACTATGACTCTTCAAGCTCTGACCAAGATCAACCTCAGCATTACTGCAATGTTATTACCAAAGCAGAAAGAGAAGAAGCTCTTTTTGACCTCATCAATCAGATCCCAGATCCTCAAACTAAGCATGATTATTTCATGAAACTTAAGGATCTTATCTTCAACGAGCAAAGACCAGCCCTCAATAGACCCTTCAGCATCTCAAAACTCTTTGAAAATCAACCTAGTAATAATATTCTAGGTTCCAAAGTCACCATCAAAGACCTTCAATCAGAAGTCAATACTCTCAAGAAAGAAGTTAAAGGACTTCAAGAGTATGTTAGACTAAGAGACTCTATGGATGATCTCATAGAAATCAGAATTAACAAGCTAGAATCTAAAAATGAATCTAGCTGTAGTTCTGAGATAAGATCATCTAACAGATCCAGCCAAGGCTCTGTTAAAATTAGAACCTCTTCCTCTACCAGCAAAAAACCCCTCATCTCGCAAAATGAATCATTTAACCCCTCTTTTCAGCAAGACAATCTCTTTCTTTCAGCTCTTAACAAAGTAGAATGCCAAAAATGGTATTGTCCTGTTAAGATTAAGATTGAAGATTCCACCTTCAAAATTGTCGCCCTCATTGACAGCGGAGCTGATCTCAACTGTATCAGAGAAGGCCTTGTCAATTCCAAGTATTTTGTCAAGACCAATGAAAGACTTCTTAATGCCAGCGGCATTAAAATGCAGTTAAACTACAAAATTCCTGAAGCCTCCGTCTGCAGCAATGGATGGTGTCTCCTAAACTCTTTTGTCCTTGTCAAAGATCTTCAACAAGAAGTCATCCTAGGATCCCCATTCCTAACCCAGCTTTATCCCTTCTCAGTTGATAAAGACGGAATTCATGCCAAGATTCTAGGAAAAAACCTAGACTTCCCCTTCCTTTCCCCAATTAAGAGCAGAGATCTTGATCTCCTTCAAAATGCTTCTATCAAAAGACAGCTTAACAGCATTCAGCATAAGAAAACCCTCATTAGAGATTTAACTAATGAAATTGGGTTTTTAAAGATTGAAGAAAGGCTGCAAAGCCCTCTTTGGCAAACCAAGGCCCTAGACTTCGAGAATCTCTTCAAAGAGCAAGTCTGTGCGGATATCCCCAATGCCTTCTGGGACAGAAAGAAGCATCATGTTTATCTCCCCTATGAAAAGGACTTTCATGAGAGAGATATCCCAACCAAAGCTAGGCCTATTCAAATGAACAAAGAACTCTTAGAAACCTGCAAGAAAGAAATTGAGACCTTGTTAGTTAAGAAACTAATTAGAAAATCTCAATCTCCCTGGAGTTGCGCGGCTTTCTATGTCATGAACGCAGCCGAAAAGGAAAGAGGCGTTCCTAGGCTGGTTATCAACTACAAACCCCTCAACAAAGCCTTACAATGGATCAGGTATCCTATCCCCAATAAGAGAGACCTCCTCAACAGACTTTTCGAAGCAAAAGTCTTCTCTAAGTTTGACATGAAGAGCGGTTACTGGCAAATCCAGATTGTCGAAGAAGACAGATACAAAACCGCCTTCACTGTACCATTTGGGCATTATGAATGGAATGTCATGCCCTTTGGTCTCAAAAATGCCCCTTCAGAATATCAAAGGATTATGAATGATATTCTGAATCCCTTCTCTGACTTCCTCATCGTCTACATCGACGATATCCTCATTTATTCCCTAACCTTAGAAGAACACTCTAAGCATCTCAATACCTTTCTGCATGTCATCAAAAGGAATGGATTAGTTTTATCTGCCACTAAGATAAAACTCTTTCAAACCAAGATTAGATTTCTTGGCCATGACATTCATCAACAAACCATCAAACCTATCCAAAGGAGCATTGAGTTCACAGATAGATTTCCCGACGAAATCAAAGACAAAACTCAATTACAAAGATTCCTTGGTTGCCTCAATTATATTTCTGATTTCTTTCCCGATCTCAGAAAACTCTGCATTCCCTTATTTTCCAGACTCAAAAAGAATCCTGCTCCTTGGGGTTCTGATCAAACCAAAGCCGTCCAAATCATCAAAAGCAAGATTAAATCTCTTCCTTGCCTAGGCCTTCCTCAGCCCAATGCTTTTATGATTGTTGAAACTGATGCCTCCAACATTGGTTTTGGTGGCATTCTTAAACAAAGGATCAATCCAGAAAGCAAAGAGCAACTGGTTAGATTCTACTCTGGTTGCTGGGCTGGGCCTCAGTTAAACTATAGCACGATTAAAAAGGAAATCCTTTCCATCGTCGCTTGCATTTCCAAATTTCAAGATGATTTATACAACAAGTCTTTTCTTCTTAGAGTTGATTGCAAATCCGCAAAAGATATACTTCAAAAAGATGTCCAGAACATTGTCTCAAAACAAATTTTTGCTCGATGGCAAGCCATTTTATCTGTCTTTGATTTTGAAATTGAATTTATCAAAGGAGAAAGCAATTCTTTACCAGATTTTCTGACAAGAGAATTTCTGCAGGGAAAACCTTAAAACACATGGCCCCCTTTCCTTATTTCAAAACCCTCCAAGACAAACAAAAGGCCTACTACTCCTATTTTCGAGTCTTTGAAGCCCAAAAGACCGTTCGCAAAACTGCTCAAGAATCATTTCACTCCGAGAAGATTAAACATATCATTCTCTCCAGTGAAATCAGGATCCTCAACATTCGCCAACAAACTGCTGACAGGATCATTAGGGACTGCATTCTTTCTAATGTACCTTTTTAATCTTGTTTAAAACAGGTTCTCAAGAATGGCGGGGAGGGGAAACCCTCGCAAGCAAACCCCACAGGATTATGCTTCAGCAAGCTCGTCCCCAGCAAAAAGCGTTGTCCAAACGCAAAACCAATTTCAATCCTTATCCCAATTCCCAGCTCTCACAAACAGTCCTCTAAACCCAAGGACTCCACAAAAAACTGACAAACAGAAATCCACCAAGCATTTCCACAGATACATCCTCAAGCAATCATCCCTACAAAATATCTGCCTCACAAAAGAATTCAATCCCCCTGACCAAAAGGACTTTGGACCCTTCATAAAAAATCTCTTCTCCAAAGACTTCCAATGGTTTCCTTCTGACCCGGCAAAAACCCAAAAGTTCTATGAGTTCGTTTTGGTAGATTCTGAATCTGCCGAAATCTCGCATACCAGAGACGACAATGACCCCAACCTCATTGTCTTCTCAAAATGCAAAATTCTGAAGGTCATCTCCAGAGAATCTTGGGGAGAACCTAGCACACAAAAGGCATTCTCAATCCCTTTCTGGCCGAAAGGCTATTCCTATTATGACTATAGAGATGCTTGGACCAAGGCCTTTCTTATCCGAGCATTCAACCATTCCTGGTTCTTTTTCTTCGCAAAAACATGCAACAGCAATTTACCAGTCTGGTTCTTTGACTGGTGGAACTACTTTGGACCTACTCCTGAAATCTACCCAGAAGAAGCTAGGCAATCCTATGACTTCTTTATCAAACATTGTCCGGTCCAAAACTACATAAAACCAATACAATTCCATAGGTGCACTGGTGTATCTTGGATACTCTGCTGGATCTATGAACTCCAGCAAGCATTACCCTGTCCGTGTCCCCTTTCTCTCTGTCGCAAGTTCAAAGTTCGATGGTGGGAAAAGATTGATCCAGAATCCTACTCACTCAACAACATCCATGCAATTTTCAAAGCAAAAGGAACACAAGCTTCTCCTGCCCCCTCAAAGGAGATTGTCATTCACCCGTCAGGAGTCCCGGTGGCAACTGCGTCACCCTCACAAATCCAAGACCAAGACTGGCTTGACTACCAAGAATGGAAGAAATACAAGAATCTCAAAACTAAGCAAAACTCAGTAACAATTGTTGACATCTCGGATGAGAAGCCCAAGTCTTGGGCTGATAAAGTCCAAGAAGAAGAAGACCAAGCCAGCTCGACCAATTTAGCCCAGCAAACTGATTATGACCCATATGATCAGTTCGCACAAGACCCTTACGCCCAGTAAGGTTGCAAGTCCATAAGGCCGTTCGCAAAAGCCCATCAAAAATCTTGCAGACAAAAGATGTCGGCAACACAATCAGACAAAATACAATCAGACAAATCTCATCAGCAAATGACAAACAACTTCTACAGCAAAAGCAGAAGTCCACTCTGAACAGTATCAATGCACTTATTTAGGCACTATTCATATGAACAGTTGTACGGCGCCTTAATAGTGCCTTCAAATAGCAATTTTCCCTTCTCTATTTAAGCTGGTAAGCCCTCACTTGTTAGAGGCACGCTAAAAATCTCTCTCCCTCTCTCTCTCCTTTATATTTTTAGTTTCTTGCTTTGCTGCTCTTCGGCTACCTGTAAGTTTTGTACAGTTTCTTTCTTTTGCAATTTATATCAAGCACAATAGTCCAGTTTTGTGTTATTGTCTTGCTTATCATTTCTACCATATTTTCATTGCTTTTGATCCTTTTGGCCAACCTGGTATCAGAGCCTTGTTAATTTAATCTCCTTATCCTCTTCATCGTTTTAAAATTTTAAGTTTCAGTCTTTCTATTTTAAGTGCTTATCTAGGCTTTGGGCACAACGCTTGGTTTAGTCCCGTAAGATCCGTTTGGTCAGCCTTGATGATAGGTGGTCCCGGTGGACGGTCCCGTTGTTATAAGCCTTAGATAAAACCTTGTTTTAGAAAACTTTACTTTGTTTTAAAAAACATGTCGATGGCAAGAAGATTATTCCGACGAGGTTCCGGTAGCAATTCGGAACAAATCGTTCATAGCAATGAGAACATGTATAGTCTTGACCCTGACAATATTCAAGACTGGACTATTCCAGACAATCCTCAGTCTATTTATAGATCTGGGATCTTGGACTTGTTCCATGCCAATTGCATCAAACACCAAGAATCAACCATCTGCCTTACAAAAGAGCAGCAGTCTCTTAGGCTTCTCAATCCTACAACCATTCAAAGTTATCTTAGAAAAGGTTATAGATTTTTGCATCTTGGGTTAATCCAAATTGCTTTAAAACCTCTTCATAGAAAAGGAATTGATTCTCCTGTCTTCCTAGCCCTTAGGGATGACCGGTTTCTCTCTTACAAAGACTCGATTCTGGCTTTAGTACAATCCAACATCTGCAATGGACCTTTGTTCTTCAATTGTTCTCCAAACTTCTCAGTCGACTTGACTGACCCTAGGATTTGTCAAACCGTCATCCTAGACATCAAAATGCTAAATAACAACTGCAAACAGTTCACTAAGAACTTTGCTGTTATTTATAGACTGCATTTCAAACTCATGAGTTCTTTAACAGATCCAAAGTGCACCATTACCCCTCTAGCTCATGGAGAGACTGTTCTTCTTCAATTAGAAGCTGAAAAGTCTTGCACTTTTACTCCCAAGACCATCAAGTGGAAAGACATTACTATTCCTGAAACCCTAGAGGTCGACAACGACAACCCTCCTAGAAACCTGGAACAACAAGAGATCTCTCAGATCATAGAAGAGTCTGATGGTAGAATTCTCATCAGGTTCAATTCGGTCAGAGAAAACTCAACCAACCGACCTAGCTTTGCCCCTGCTCGGAATTCTATTAGTGACCCCTTCTACTCCATGACCAGTGAGTTCTCCAGAAATAGTTCTCTAAGAAGAGATCATATAGACTTTGCCCATCCTCTTCCTAGAATCATTCCCCAGAATGAGGAAGAGTCTGTTGGTGACCATTCTCCTACCTCTACCAACATGCATAACTATTCTACTATCAATGTCTTAACCAAAGAAGGTTTTACCATTGATAAAGAGTATCTTAGAAAAGATTTCTATGGTACCAGCAACAACAAAAGGAGAAAATGGTTCATGCAACTAGACAAAGATTGCAGAGATAGAATCCAAGAGGAATATTATGAAGAGATGAACAATCTCCAAACTAATATTCTTTTCTTTAGATGGTTCTCTATTTATCTGTCTAAAAAAGACATTGATGACCCATTCCATCTTCCATCCTTAGAAGTGCAAAATAGGATTTCTAGAACCTGGAATCTTTTTCCCTCAGGAACCAGTACCTCTGTTCATCCTCCGCTCAAGAGTATCATTGTTAAACATGACAATGAAGATATTCGTGCTGATCCCTTTAAGAAAGGGAGACCTGAGCAGGATCATAGTCAGACCAATTTGGGAGATATCAAGAAGATCTACTCCCAAAACAACTACAGCAATCAAATCCTTCATACCATCTCTGAACAAATAGATCAGATTCATCTTGGTATGGATAAAGGATTGAGTTCCCCTAAGTTTCCTAGAGATATTAGTAGGCCTCACTTTCAAGCTGAAAGTATTCCTAACAATCTCTTAAGCAACATCAGCCTTAGCCCTCCTTCTATCCTTGATAGAATCAATCAAAGGATGGATTCCTTCCACCTAGCCATTAACCAAAGGATGGATAATATCCAGGCTTCCTCCTCAAAACGCGTCACCTCTCCAGCTGCAAATATCAACTGCCTAAAGAATAAAGGCAACTGTAGCAGTAAGTCTAAGAAGGATTCTGGAGACTCTATAAGTAGCTCTAGCAAGACGAGCCACTCCATCAGCAAAATCGCATTTCTAGGATCTGAATCCCCAGAGGTTAATAAACTCAGGAGAAGGGGAAACGGATCTCAGCATTACTCCAAAAGATTTGGAGCACATACTGATACTAGAAATTACTACAATCGTCCAACTCCTCCTGATCTTCAGTATGAAGAAAGAGCTAAATTCAGGACCACGGATTACAATGGAACATCCATCTATGAATGGAACATAGATGGCAAATCAGAAGGAGAAATCATGAATACTCTCCAAGAAATGGGAATGGCTAAAGCAGCCTATAGAACCCATGATCAAACGGATAAGACAGCAGCATGTCTTATAATTCAAGGCTTCACTGGTCAGCTTAAATACTGGTGGGATAATGCCTTGAACTTACAACAACAATTAGATATCCTAAACGCCACCGTCTCTACAGAAGACGATCAGGGAAGGATCTCTACAGATCAAAATGCAACCAACCAACTTATATATGCTATAAGTATGTATTTCGTTGGCAACCCGCATGAAGAACTTCAAGCCAACAAGATCACCCTAACAGAACTTAGATGCCCAACTCTAAGTGATTATAGGTGGTACAAGGACGTCTTCATCACCTATGTCCTAAAAAGACCAGACTGTAACGAATCTTTTTGGAAAGAAAGATTTGTTTCAGGATTACCATCCCTCTTCGCAAAAAGAATCGTTACCAAGCTTAAAGAAAACATAGGTAAGGAAGAAATCCCTTGGAAGGATATCACCTATGGGCAGCTTGGAGCATTCATCAAGAAAGAAGGGTTAGCATTATGCACTGAATTAAAAATTCAAGCAAAATACGGGGGAGAAAAGGGTAAATCCAGAAGAGAAATGGGAAACTTCTGTGAAGCCTTTGGCATGGAAAAGATCCAAGCCCCCTCCAGAGCTAGAAAAGAGAAGACTCTTAGACCTAAAAGAGAATTCTTTAGGCGCTCTAAACAGAGATCTAACAGGTATGATAAACCTGTCCACACCAGAGATAGCAAGCCTAATAGACCCAGCTACGGCAAAAAGATTATCTGCTACAAGTGTCGTAAGCCAGGTCACAAGGCCAACAGCTGTCCAATGAAGCAGAAGATCAACGAGCTTCTCAAAGATGAACCAGATCTTAAAGAAAAGATTGGTGAACTTCTCTGCCTAGACACTGAATCCTCCTCTGACAATGAAGGATTATATGAGATCAACTATGACTCTTCAAGCTCTGACCAAGATCAACCTCAGCATTACTGCAATGTTATTACCAAAGCAGAAAGAGAAGAAGCTCTTTTTGACCTCATCAATCAGATCCCAGATCCTCAAACTAAGCATGATTATTTCATGAAACTTAAGGATCTTATCTTCAACGAGCAAAGACCAGCCCTCAATAGACCCTTCAGCATCTCAAAACTCTTTGAAAATCAACCTAGTAATAATATTCTAGGTTCCAAAGTCACCATCAAAGACCTTCAATCAGAAGTCAATACTCTCAAGAAAGAAGTTAAAGGACTTCAAGAGTATGTTAGACTAAGAGACTCTATGGATGATCTCATAGAAATCAGAATTAACAAGCTAGAATCTAAAAATGAATCTAGCTGTAGTTCTGAGATAAGATCATCTAACAGATCCAGCCAAGGCTCTGTTAAAATTAGAACCTCTTCCTCTACCAGCAAAAAACCCCTCATCTCGCAAAATGAATCATTTAACCCCTCTTTTCAGCAAGACAATCTCTTTCTTTCAGCTCTTAACAAAGTAGAATGCCAAAAATGGTATTGTCCTGTTAAGATTAAGATTGAAGATTCCACCTTCAAAATTGTCGCCCTCATTGACAGCGGAGCTGATCTCAACTGTATCAGAGAAGGCCTTGTCAATTCCAAGTATTTTGTCAAGACCAATGAAAGACTTCTTAATGCCAGCGGCATTAAAATGCAGTTAAACTACAAAATTCCTGAAGCCTCCGTCTGCAGCAATGGATGGTGTCTCCTAAACTCTTTTGTCCTTGTCAAAGATCTTCAACAAGAAGTCATCCTAGGATCCCCATTCCTAACCCAGCTTTATCCCTTCTCAGTTGATAAAGACGGAATTCATGCCAAGATTCTAGGAAAAAACCTAGACTTCCCCTTCCTTTCCCCAATTAAGAGCAGAGATCTTGATCTCCTTCAAAATGCTTCTATCAAAAGACAGCTTAACAGCATTCAGCATAAGAAAACCCTCATTAGAGATTTAACTAATGAAATTGGGTTTTTAAAGATTGAAGAAAGGCTGCAAAGCCCTCTTTGGCAAACCAAGGCCCTAGACTTCGAGAATCTCTTCAAAGAGCAAGTCTGTGCGGATATCCCCAATGCCTTCTGGGACAGAAAGAAGCATCATGTTTATCTCCCCTATGAAAAGGACTTTCATGAGAGAGATATCCCAACCAAAGCTAGGCCTATTCAAATGAACAAAGAACTCTTAGAAACCTGCAAGAAAGAAATTGAGACCTTGTTAGTTAAGAAACTAATTAGAAAATCTCAATCTCCCTGGAGTTGCGCGGCTTTCTATGTCATGAACGCAGCCGAAAAGGAAAGAGGCGTTCCTAGGCTGGTTATCAACTACAAACCCCTCAACAAAGCCTTACAATGGATCAGGTATCCTATCCCCAATAAGAGAGACCTCCTCAACAGACTTTTCGAAGCAAAAGTCTTCTCTAAGTTTGACATGAAGAGCGGTTACTGGCAAATCCAGATTGTCGAAGAAGACAGATACAAAACCGCCTTCACTGTACCATTTGGGCATTACGAATGGAATGTCATGCCCTTTGGTCTCAAAAATGCCCCTTCTCTGACTTCCTCATCGTCTACATCGACGATATCCTCATTTATTCCCTAACCTTAGAAGAACACTCTAAGCATCTCAATACCTTTCTGCATGTCATCAAAAGGAATGGATTAGTTTTATCTGCCACTAAGATAAAACTCTTTCAAACCAAGATTAGATTTCTTGGCCATGACATTCATCAACAAACCATCAAACCTATCCAAAGGAGCATTGAGTTCACAGATAGATTTCCCGACGAAATCAAAGACAAAACTCAATTACAAAGATTCCTTGGTTGCCTCAATTATATTTCTGATTTCTTTCCCGATCTCAGAAAACTCTGCATTCCCTTATTTTCCAGACTCAAAAAGAATCCTGCTCCTTGGGGTTCTGATCAAACCAAAGCCGTCCAAATCATCAAAAGCAAGATTAAATCTCTTCCTTGCCTAGGCCTTCCTCAGCCCAATGCTTTTATGATTGTTGAAACTGATGCCTCCAACATTGGTTTTGGTGGCATTCTTAAACAAAGGATCAATCCAGAAAGCAAAGAGCAACTGGTTAGATTCTACTCTGGTTGCTGGGCTGGGCCTCAGTTAAACTATAGCACGATTAAAAAGGAAATCCTTTCCATCGTCGCTTGCATTTCCAAATTTCAAGATGATTTATACAACAAGTCTTTTCTTCTTAGAGTTGATTGCAAATCCGCAAAAGATATACTTCAAAAAGATGTCCAGAACATTGTCTCAAAACAAATTTTTGCTCGATGGCAAGCCATTTTATCTGTCTTTGATTTTGAAATTGAATTTATCAAAGGAGAAAGCAATTCTTTACCAGATTTTCTGACAAGAGAATTTCTGCAGGGAAAACCTTAAAACACATGGCCCCCTTTCCTTATTTCAAAACCCTCCAAGACAAACAAAAGGCCTACTACTCCTATTTTCGAGTCTTTGAAGCCCAAAAGACCGTTCGCAAAACTGCTCAAGAATCATTTCACTCCGAGAAGATTAAACATATCATTCTCTCCAGTGAAATCAGGATCCTCAACATTCGCCAACAAACTGCTGACAGGATCATTAGGGACTGCATTCTTTCTAATGTACCTTTTTAATCTTGTTTAAAACAAGTTCTCAAGAATGGCGGGGAGGGGAAACCCTCGCAAGCAAACCCCACAGGATTATGCTTGCGAGGGTTTCCCCTCCCCGCCATTCTTGAGAGCGACAATTTTGAAGGTGGAATCTTCAATCTTAATCTTAACAGGACAATACCATTTTTGGCATTCTACTTTGTTAAGAGCTGAAAGAAAGAGATTGTCTTGCTGAAAAGAGGGGTTAAATGATTCATTTTGCGAGATGAGGGGTTTTTGCTCGTTGAAGATAAGATCCTTAAGTTTCATGAAATAATCATGCTTAGTTTGAGGATCTGGGATCTGATTGATGAGGTCAAAAAGAGCTTCTTCTCTTTCTGCTTTGGTAATAACATTGCAGTAATGCTGAGGTTGATCTTGGTCAGAGCTTGAAGAGTCATAGTTGATCTCATATAATCCTTCATTGTTAGAGGAGGATTCAGTGTCTAGGCAGAGAAGTTCACCAATCTTTTCTTTAAGATCTGGTTCATCTTTGAGAAGCTCGTTGATCTTCTGCTTCATTGGACAGCTGTTGGCCTTGTGACCTGGCTTACGACACTTGTAGCAGATAATCTTTTTGCCGTAGCTGGGTCTATTAGGCTTGCTATCTCTGGTGTGGACAGGTTTATCATACCTGTTAGATCTCTGTTTAGAGCGCCTAAAGAATTCTCTTTTAGGTCTAAGAGTCTTCTCTTTTCTAGCTCTGGAGGGGGCTTGGATCTTTTCCATGCCAAAGGCTTCACAGAAGTTTCCCATTTCTCTTCTGGATTTACCCTTTTCTCCCCCGTATTTTGCTTGAATTTTTAATTCAGTGCATAATGCTAACCCTTCTTTCTTGATGAATGCTCCAAGCTGCCCATAGGTGATATCCTTCCAAGGGATTTCTTCCTTACCTATGTTTTCTTTAAGCTTGGTAACGATTCTTTTTGCGAAGAGGGATGGTAATCCTGAAACAAATCTTTCTTTCCAAAAAGATTCGTTACAGTCTGGTCTTTTTAGGACATAGGTGATGAAGACATCCTTGTACCACCTATAATCACTTAGAGTTGGGCATCTAAGTTCTGTTAGGGTGATCTTGTTGGCTTGAAGTTCTTCATGCGGGTTGCCAACGAAATACATACTTATAGCATATATAAGTTGGTTGGTTGCATTTTGATCTGTAGAGATCCTTCCCTGATCGTCTTCTGTAGAGACGGTGGCGTTTAGGATATCTAATTGTTGTTGTAAGTTCAAGGCATTATCCCACCAGTATTTAAGCTGACCAGTGAAGCCTTGAATTATAAGACATGCTGCTGTCTTATCCGTTTGATCATGGGTTCTATAGGCTGCTTTAGCCATTCCCATTTCTTGGAGAGTATTCATGATTTCTCCTTCTGATTTGCCATCTATGGAATTCAGAATATCATTCTTCCTTGCCTAGGCCTTCCTCAGCCCAATGCTTTTATGATTGTTGAAACTGATGCCTCCAACATTGGTTTTGGTGGCATTCTTAAACAAAGGATCAATCCAGAAAGCAAAGAGCAACTGGTTAGATTCTACTCTGGTTGCTGGGCTGGGCCTCAGTTAAACTATAGCACGATTAAAAAGGAAATCCTTTCCATCGTCGCTTGCATTTCCAAATTTCAAGATGATTTATACAACAAGTCTTTTCTTCTTAGAGTTGATTGCAAATCCGCAAAAGATATACTTCAAAAAGATGTCCAGAACATTGTCTCAAAACAAATTTTTGCTCGATGGCAAGCCATTTTATCTGTCTTTGATTTTGAAATTGAATTTATCAAAGGAGAAAGCAATTCTTTACCAGATTTTCTGACAAGAGAATTTCTGCAGGGAAAACCTTAAAACACATGGCCCCCTTTCCTTATTTCAAAACCCTCCAAGACAAACAAAAGGCCTACTACTCCTATTTTCGAGTCTTTGAAGCCCAAAAGACCGTTCGCAAAACTGCTCAAGAATCATTTCACTCCGCTTAGATTAAACATATCATTGTGCTTGATATAAATTGCAAAAGAAAGAAACTGTACAAAACTTACAGGTAGCCGAAGAGCAGCAAAGCAAGAAACTAAAAATATAAAGGAGAGAGAGAGGGAGAGAGATTTTTAGCGTGCCTCTAACAAGTGAGGGCTTACCAGCTTAAATAGAGAAGGGAAAATTGCTATTTGAAGGCACTATTAAGGCGCCGTACAACTGTTCATATGAATAGTGCCTAAATAAGTGCATTGATACTGTTCAGAGTGGACTTCTGCTTTTGCTGTAGAAGTTGTTTGTCATTTGCTGATGAGATTTGTCTGATTGTATTTTGTCTGATTGTGTTGCCGACATCTTTTGTCTGCAAGATTTTTGATGGGCTTTTGCGAACGGCCTTATGGACTTGCAACCTTACTGGGCGTAAGGGTCTTGTGCGAACTGATCATATGGGTCATAATCAGTTTGCTGGGCTAAATTGGTCGAGCTGGCTTGGTCTTCTTCTTCTTGGACTTTATCAGCCCAAGACTTGGGCTTCTCATCCGAGATGTCAACAATTGTTACTGAGTTTTGCTTAGTTTTGAGATTCTTGTATTTCTTCCATTCTTGGTAGTCAAGCCAGTCTTGGTCTTGGATTTGTGAGGGTGACGCAGTTGCCACCGGGACTCCTGACGGGTGAATGACAATCTCCTTTGAGGGGGCAGGAGAAGCTTGTGTTCCTTTTGCTTTGAAAATTGCATGGATGTTGTTGAGTGAGTAGGATTCTGGATCAATCTTTTCCCACCATCGAACTTTGAACTTGCGACAGAGAGAAAGGGGACACGGACAGGGTAATGCTTGCTGGAGTTCATAGATCCAGCAGAGTATCCAAGATACACCAGTGCACCTATGGAATTGTATTGGTTTTATGTAGTTTTGGACCGGACAATGTTTGATAAAGAAGTCATAGGATTGCCTAGCTTCTTCTGGGTAGATTTCAGGAGTAGGTCCAAAGTAGTTCCACCAGTCAAAGAACCAGACTGGTAAATTGCTGTTGCATGTTTTTGCGAAGAAAAAGAACCAGGAATGGTTGAATGCTCGGATAAGAAAGGCCTTGGTCCAAGCATCTCTATAGTCATAATAGGAATAGCCTTTCGGCCAGAAAGGGATTGAGAATGCCTTTTGTGTGCTAGGTTCTCCCCAAGATTCTCTGGAGATGACCTTCAGAATTTTGCATTTTGAGAAGACAATGAGGTTGGGGTCATTGTCGTCTCTGGTATGCGAGATTTCGGCAGATTCAGAATCTACCAAAACGAACTCATAGAACTTTTGGGTTTTTGCCGGGTCAGAAGGAAACCATTGGAAGTCTTTGGAGAAGAGATTTTTTATGAAGGGTCCAAAGTCCTTTTGGTCAGGGGGATTGAATTCTTTTGTGAGGCAGATATTTTGTAGGGATGATTGCTTGAGGATGTATCTGTGGAAATGCTTGGTGGATTTCTGTTTGTCAGTTTTTTGTGGAGTCCTTGGGTTTAGAGGACTGTTTGTGAGAGCTGGGAATTGGGATAAGGATTGAAATTGGTTTTGCGTTTGGACAACGCTTTTTGCTGGGGACGAGCTTGCTGAAGCATAATCCTGTGGGGTTTGCTTGCGAGGGTTTCCCCTCCCCGCCATTCTTGAGAACCTGTTTTAAACAAGATTAAAAAGGTACATTAGAAAGAATGCAGTCCCTAATGATCCTGTCAGCAGTTTGTTGGCGAATGTTGAGGATCCTGATTTCACTGGAGAGAATGATATGTTTAATCTTCTCGGAGTGAAATGATTCTTGAGCAGTTTTGCGAACGGTCTTTTGGGCTTCAAAGACTCGAAAATAGGAGTAGTAGGCCTTTTGTTTGTCTTGGAGGGTTTTGAAATAAGGAAAGGGGGCCATGTGTTTTAAGGTTTTCCCTGCAGAAATTCTCTTGTCAGAAAATCTGGTAAAGAATTGCTTTCTCCTTTGATAAATTCAATTTCAAAATCAAAGACAGATAAAATGGCTTGCCATCGAGCAAAAATTTGTTTTGAGACAATGTTCTGGACATCTTTTTGAAGTATATCTTTTGCGGATTTGCAATCAACTCTAAGAAGAAAAGACTTGTTGTATAAATCATCTTGAAATTTGGAAATGCAAGCGACGATGGAAAGGATTTCCTTTTTAATCGTGCTATAGTTTAACTGAGGCCCAGCCCAGCAACCAGAGTAGAATCTAACCAGTTGCTCTTTGCTTTCTGGATTGATCCTTTGTTTAAGAATGCCACCAAAACCAATGTTGGAGGCATCAGTTTCAACAATCATAAAAGCATTGGGCTGAGGAAGGCCTAGGCAAGGAAGAGATTTAATCTTGCTTTTGATGATTTGGACGGCTTTGGTTTGATCAGAACCCCAAGGAGCAGGATTCTTTTTGAGTCTGGAAAATAAGGGAATGCAGAGTTTTCTGAGATCGGGAAAGAAATCAGAAATATAATTGAGGCAACCAAGGAATCTTTGTAATTGAGTTTTGTCTTTGATTTCGTCGGGAAATCTATCTGTGAACTCAATGCTCCTTTGGATAGGTTTGATGGTTTGTTGATGAATGTCATGGCCAAGAAATCTAATCTTGGTTTGAAAGAGTTTTATCTTAGTGGCAGATAAAACTAATCCATTCCTTTTGATGACATGCAGAAAGGTATTGAGATGCTTAGAGTGTTCTTCTAAGGTTAGGGAATAAATGAGGATATCGTCGATGTAGACGATGAGGAAGTCAGAGAAGGGATTCAGAATATCATTCATAATCCTTTGATATTCTGAAGGGGCATTTTTGAGACCAAAGGGCATGACATTCCATTCGTAATGCCCAAATGGTACAGTGAAGGCGGTTTTGTATCTGTCTTCTTCGACAATCTGGATTTGCCAGTAACCGCTCTTCATGTCAAACTTAGAGAAGACTTTTGCTTCGAAAAGTCTGTTGAGGAGGTCTCTCTTATTGGGGATAGGATACCTGATCCATTGTAAGGCTTTGTTGAGGGGTTTGTAGTTGATAACCAGCCTAGGAACGCCTCTTTCCTTTTCGGCTGCGTTCATGACATAGAAAGCCGCGCAACTCCAGGGAGATTGAGATTTTCTAATTAGTTTCTTAACTAACAAGGTCTCAATTTCTTTCTTGCAGGTTTCTAAGAGTTCTTTGTTCATTTGAATAGGCCTAGCTTTGGTTGGGATATCTCTCTCATGAAAGTCCTTTTCATAGGGGAGATAAACATGATGCTTCTTTCTGTCCCAGAAGGCATTGGGGATATCCGCACAGACTTGCTCTTTGAAGAGATTCTCGAAGTCTAGGGCCTTGGTTTGCCAAAGAGGGCTTTGCAGCCTTTCTTCAATCTTTAAAAACCCAATTTCATTAGTTAAATCTCTAATGAGGGTTTTCTTATGCTGAATGCTGTTAAGCTGTCTTTTGATAGAAGCATTTTGAAGGAGATCAAGATCTCTGCTCTTAATTGGGGAAAGGAAGGGGAAGTCTAGGTTTTTTCCTAGAATCTTGGCATGAATTCCGTCTTTATCAACTGAGAAGGGATAAAGCTGGGTTAGGAATGGGGATCCTAGGATGACTTCTTGTTGAAGATCTTTGACAAGGACAAAAGAGTTTAGGAGACACCATCCATTGCTGCAGACGGAGGCTTCAGGAATTTTGTAGTTTAACTGCATTTTAATGCCGCTGGCATTAAGAAGTCTTTCATTGGTCTTGACAAAATACTTGGAATTGACAAGGCCTTCTCTGATACAGTTGAGATCAGCTCCGCTGTCAATGAGGGCGACAATTTTGAAGGTGGAATCTTCAATCTTAATCTTAACAGGACAATACCATTTTTGGCATTCTACTTTGTTAAGAGCTGAAAGAAAGAGATTGTCTTGCTGAAAAGAGGGGTTAAATGATTCATTTTGCGAGATGAGGGGTTTTTTGCTGGTAGAGGAAGAGGTTCTAATTTTAACAGAGCCTTGGCTGGATCTGTTAGATGATCTTATCTCAGAACTACAGCTAGATTCATTTTTAGATTCTAGCTTGTTAATTCTGATTTCTATGAGATCATCCATAGAGTCTCTTAGTCTAACATACTCTTGAAGTCCTTTAACTTCTTTCTTGAGAGTATTGACTTCTGATTGAAGGTCTTTGATGGTGACTTTGGAACCTAGAATATTATTACTAGGTTGATTTTCAAAGAGTTTTGAGATGCTGAAGGGTCTATTGAGGGCTGGTCTTTGCTCGTTGAAGATAAGATCCTTAAGTTTCATGAAATAATCATGCTTAGTTTGAGGATCTGGGATCTGATTGATGAGGTCAAAAAGAGCTTCTTCTCTTTCTGCTTTGGTAATAACATTGCAGTAATGCTGAGGTTGATCTTGGTCAGAGCTTGAAGAGTCATAGTTGATCTCATATAATCCTTCATTGTCAGAGGAGGATTCAGTGTCTAGGCAGAGAAGTTCACCAATCTTTTCTTTAAGATCTGGTTCATCTTTGAGAAGCTCGTTGATCTTCTGCTTCATTGGACAGCTGTTGGCCTTGTGACCTGGCTTACGACACTTGTAGCAGATAATCTTTTTGCCGTAGCTGGGTCTATTAGGCTTGCTATCTCTGGTGTGGACAGGTTTATCATACCTGTTAGATCTCTGTTTAGAGCGCCTAAAGAATTCTCTTTTAGGTCTAAGAGTCTTCTCTTTTCTAGCTCTGGAGGGGGCTTGGATCTTTTCCATGCCAAAGGCTTCACAGAAGTTTCCCATTTCTCTTCTGGATTTACCCTTTTCTCCCCCGTATTTTGCTTGAATTTTTAATTCAGTGCATAATGCTAACCCTTCTTTCTTGATGAATGCTCCAAGCTGCCCATAGGTGATATCCTTCCAAGGGATTTCTTCCTTACCTATGTTTTCTTTAAGCTTGGTAACGATTCTTTTTGCGAAGAGGGATGGTAATCCTGAAACAAATCTTTCTTTCCAAAAAGATTCGTTACAGTCTGGTCTTTTTTGGCCAACCTGGTATCAGAGCCTTGTTAATTTAATCTCCTTATCCTCTTCATCGTTTTAAAATTTTAAGTTTCAGTCTTTCTATTTTAAGTGCTTATCTAGGCTTTGGGCACAACGCTTGGTTTAGTCCCGTAAGATCCGTTTGGTCAGCCTTGATGATAGGTGGTCCCGGTGGACGGTCCCGTTGTTATAAGCCTTAGATAAAACCTTGTTTTAGAAAACTTTACTTTGTTTTAAAAACATGTCGATGGCAAGAAGATTATTCCGACGAGGTTCCGGTAGCAATTCGGAACAAATCGTTCATAGCAATGAGAACATGTATAGTCTTGACCCTGACAATATTCAAGACTGGACTATTCCAGACAATCCTCAGTCTATTTATAGATCTGGGATCTTGGACTTGTTCCATGCCAATTGCATCAAACACCAAGAATCAACCATCTGCCTTACAAAAGAGCAGCAGTCTCTTAGGCTTCTTAATCCTACAACCATTCAAAGTTATCTTAGAAAAGGTTATAGATTTTTGCATCTTGGGTTAATCCAAATTGCTTTAAAACCTCTTCATAGAAAAGGAATTGATTCTCCTGTCTTCCTAGCCCTTAGGGATGACCGGTTTCTCTCTTACAAAGACTCGATTCTGGCTTTAGTACAATCCAACATCTGCAATGGACCTTTGTTCTTCAATTGTTCTCCAAACTTCTCAGTCGACTTGACTGACCCTAGGATTTGTCAAACCGTCATCCTAGACATCAAAATGCTAAATAACAACTGCAAACAGTTCACTAAGAACTTTGCTGTTATTTATAGACTGCATTTCAAACTCATGAGTTCTTTAACAGATCCAAAGTGCACCATTACCCCTCTAGCTCATGGAGAGACTGTTCTTCTTCAATTAGAAGCTGAAAAGTCTTGCACTTTTACTCCCAAGACCATCAAGTGGAAAGACATTACTATTCCTGAAACCCTAGAGGTCGACAACGACAACCCTCCTAGAAACCTGGAACAACAAGAGATCTCTCAGATCATAGAAGAGTCTGATGGTAGAATTCTCATCAGGTTCAATTCGGTCAGAGAAAACTCAACCAACCGACCTAGCTTTGCCCCTGCTCGGAATTCTATTAGTGACCCCTTCTACTCCATGACCAGTGAGTTCTCCAGAAATAGTTCTCTAAGAAGAGATCATATAGACTTTGCCCATCCTCTTCCTAGAATCATTCCCCAGAATGAGGAAGAGTCTGTTGGTGACCATTCTCCTACCTCTACCAACATGCATAACTATTCTACTATCAATGTCTTAACCAAAGAAGGTTTTACCATTGATAAAGAGTATCTTAGAAAAGATTTCTATGGTACCAGCAACAACAAAAGGAGAAAATGGTTCATGCAACTAGACAAAGATTGCAGAGATAGAATCCAAGAGGAATATTATGAAGAGATGAACAATCTCCAAACTAATATTCTTTTCTTTAGATGGTTCTCTATTTATCTGTCTAAAAAAGACATTGATGACCCATTCCATCTTCCATCCTTAGAAGTGCAAAATAGGATTTCTAGAACCTGGAATCTTTTTCCCTCAGGAACCAGTACCTCTGTTCATCCTCCGCTCAAGAGTATCATTGTTAAACATGACAATGAAGATATTCGTGCTGATCCCTTTAAGAAAGGGAGACCTGAGCAGGATCATAGTCAGACCAATTTGGGAGATATCAAGAAGATCTACTCCCAAAACAACTACAGCAATCAAATCCTTCATACCATCTCTGAACAAATAGATCAGATTCATCTTGGTATGGATAAAGGATTGAGTTCCCCTAAGTTTCCTAGAGATATTAGTAGGCCTCACTTTCAAGCTGAAAGTATTCCTAACAATCTCTTAAGCAACATCAGCCTTAGCCCTCCTTCTATCCTTGATAGAATCAATCAAAGGATGGATTCCTTCCACCTAGCCATTAACCAAAGGATGGATAATATCCAGGCTTCCTCCTCAAAACGCGTCACCTCTCCAGCTGCAAATATCAACTGCCTAAAGAATAAAGGCAACTGTAGCAGTAAGTCTAAGAAGGATTCTGGAGACTCTATAAGTAGCTCTAGCAAGACGAGCCACTCCATCAGCAAAATCGCATTTCTAGGATCTGAATCCCCAGAGGTTAATAAACTCAGGAGAAGGGGAAACGGATCTCAGCATTACTCCAAAAGATTTGGAGCACATACTGATACTAGAAATTACTACAATCGTCCAACTCCTCCTGATCTTCAGTATGAAGAAAGAGCTAAATTCAGGACCACGGATTACAATGGAACATCCATCTATGAATGGAACATAGATGGCAAATCAGAAGGAGAAATCATGAATACTCTCCAAGAAATGGGAATGGCTAAAGCAGCCTATAGAACCCATGATCAAACGGATAAGACAGCAGCATGTCTTATAATTCAAGGCTTCACTGGTCAGCTTAAATACTGGTGGGATAATGCCTTGAACTTACAACAACAATTAGATATCCTAAACGCCACCGTCTCTACAGAAGACGATCAGGGAAGGATCTCTACAGATCAAAATGCAACCAACCAACTTATATATGCTATAAGTATGTATTTCGTTGGCAACCCGCATGAAGAACTTCAAGCCAACAAGATCACCCTAACAGAACTTAGATGCCCAACTCTAAGTGATTATAGGTGGTACAAGGACGTCTTCATCACCTATGTCCTAAAAAGACCAGACTGTAACGAATCTTTTTGGAAAGAAAGATTTGTTTCAGGATTACCATCCCTCTTCGCAAAAAGAATCGTTACCAAGCTTAAAGAAAACATAGGTAAGGAAGAAATCCCTTGGAAGGATATCACCTATGGGCAGCTTGGAGCATTCATCAAGAAAGAAGGGTTAGCATTATGCACTGAATTAAAAATTCAAGCAAAATACGGGGGAGAAAAGGGTAAATCCAGAAGAGAAATGGGAAACTTCTGTGAAGCCTTTGGCATGGAAAAGATCCAAGCCCCCTCCAGAGCTAGAAAAGAGAAGACTCTTAGACCTAAAAGAGAATTCTTTAGGCGCTCTAAACAGAGATCTAACAGGTATGATAAACCTGTCCACACCAGAGATAGCAAGCCTAATAGACCCAGCTACGGCAAAAAGATTATCTGCTACAAGTGTCGTAAGCCAGGTCACAAGGCCAACAGCTGTCCAATGAAGCAGAAGATCAACGAGCTTCTCAAAGATGAACCAGATCTTAAAGAAAAGATTGGTGAACTTCTCTGCCTAGACACTGAATCCTCCTCTGACAATGAAGGATTATATGAGATCAACTATGACTCTTCAAGCTCTGACCAAGATCAACCTCAGCATTACTGCAATGTTATTACCAAAGCAGAAAGAGAAGAAGCTCTTTTTGACCTCATCAATCAGATCCCAGATCCTCAAACTAAGCATGATTATTTCATGAAACTTAAGGATCTTATCTTCAACGAGCAAAGACCAGCCCTCAATAGACCCTTCAGCATCTCAAAACTCTTTGAAAATCAACCTAGTAATAATATTCTAGGTTCCAAAGTCACCATCAAAGACCTTCAATCAGAAGTCAATACTCTCAAGAAAGAAGTTAAAGGACTTCAAGAGTATGTTAGACTAAGAGACTCTATGGATGATCTCATAGAAATCAGAATTAACAAGCTAGAATCTAAAAATGAATCTAGCTGTAGTTCTGAGATAAGATCATCTAACAGATCCAGCCAAGGCTCTGTTAAAATTAGAACCTCTTCCTCTACCAGCAAAAAACCCCTCATCTCGCAAAATGAATCATTTAACCCCTCTTTTCAGCAAGACAATCTCTTTCTTTCAGCTCTTAACAAAGTAGAATGCCAAAAATGGTATTGTCCTGTTAAGATTAAGATTGAAGATTCCACCTTCAAAATTGTCGCCCTCATTGACAGCGGAGCTGATCTCAACTGTATCAGAGAAGGCCTTGTCAATTCCAAGTATTTTGTCAAGACCAATGAAAGACTTCTTAATGCCAGCGGCATTAAAATGCAGTTAAACTACAAAATTCCTGAAGCCTCCGTCTGCAGCAATGGATGGTGTCTCCTAAACTCTTTTGTCCTTGTCAAAGATCTTCAACAAGAAGTCATCCTAGGATCCCCATTCCTAACCCAGCTTTATCCCTTCTCAGTTGATAAAGACGGAATTCATGCCAAGATTCTAGGAAAAAACCTAGACTTCCCCTTCCTTTCCCCAATTAAGAGCAGAGATCTTGATCTCCTTCAAAATGCTTCTATCAAAAGACAGCTTAACAGCATTCAGCATAAGAAAACCCTCATTAGAGATTTAACTAATGAAATTGGGTTTTTAAAGATTGAAGAAAGGCTGCAAAGCCCTCTTTGGCAAACCAAGGCCCTAGACTTCGAGAATCTCTTCAAAGAGCAAGTCTGTGCGGATATCCCCAATGCCTTCTGGGACAGAAAGAAGCATCATGTTTATCTCCCCTATGAAAAGGACTTTCATGAGAGAGATATCCCAACCAAAGCTAGGCCTATTCAAATGAACAAAGAACTCTTAGAAACCTGCAAGAAAGAAATTGAGACCTTGTTAGTTAAGAAACTAATTAGAAAATCTCAATCTCCC
Organism: Rheum nobile; assembly: GCA_027886185.1. Lineage (NCBI taxonomy): Eukaryota > Viridiplantae > Streptophyta > Magnoliopsida > Caryophyllales > Polygonaceae > Rheum > Rheum nobile. Next base: position 18,296 of record WOAB01000498.1, on the reverse strand, counting down.
TGGAGTTGCGCGGCTTTCTATGTCATGAACGCAGCCGAAAAGGAAAGAGGCGTTCCTAGGCTGGTTATCAACTACAAACCCCTCAACAAAGCCTTACAATGGATCAGGTATCCTATCCCCAATAAGAGAGACCTCCTCAACAGACTTTTCGAAGCAAAAGTCTTCTCTAAGTTTGACATGAAGAGCGGTTACTGGCAAATCCAGATTGTCGAAGAAGACAGATACAAAACCGCCTTCACTGTACCATTTGGGCATTACGAATGGAATGTCATGCCCTTTGGTCTCAAAAATGCCCCTTCAGAATATCAAAGGATTATGAATGATATTCTGAATCCCTTCTCTGACTTCCTCATCGTCTACATCGACGATATCCTCATTTATTCCCTAACCTTAGAAGAACACTCTAAGCATCTCAATACCTTTCTGCATGTCATCAAAAGGAATGGATTAGTTTTATCTGCCACTAAGATAAAACTCTTTCAAACCAAGATTAGATTTCTTGGCCATGACATTCATCAACAAACCATCAAACCTATCCAAAGGAGCATTGAGTTCACAGATAGATTTCCCGACGAAATCAAAGACAAAACTCAATTACAAAGATTCCTTGGTTGCCTCAATTATATTTCTGATTTCTTTCCCGATCTCAGAAAACTCTGCATTCCCTTATTTTCCAGACTCAAAAAGAATCCTGCTCCTTGGGGTTCTGATCAAACCAAAGCCGTCCAAATCATCAAAAGCAAGATTAAATCTCTTCCTTGCCTAGGCCTTCCTCAGCCCAATGCTTTTATGATTGTTGAAACTGATGCCTCCAACATTGGTTTTGGTGGCATTCTTAAACAAAGGATCAATCCAGAAAGCAAAGAGCAACTGGTTAGATTCTACTCTGGTTGCTGGGCTGGGCCTCAGTTAAACTATAGCACGATTAAAAAGGAAATCCTTTCCATCGTCGCTTGCATTTCCAAATTTCAAGATGATTTATACAACAAGTCTTTTCTTCTTAGAGTTGATTGCAAATCCGCAAAAGATATACTTCAAAAAGATGTCCAGAACATTGTCTCAAAACAAATTTTTGCTCGATGGCAAGCCATTTTATCTGTCTTTGATTTTGAAATTGAATTTATCAAAGGAGAAAGCAATTCTTTACCAGATTTTCTGACAAGAGAATTTCTGCAGGGAAAACCTTAAAACACATGGCCCCCTTTCCTTATTTCAAAACCCTCCAAGACAAACAAAAGGCCTACTACTCCTATTTTCGAGTCTTTGAAGCCCAAAAGACCGTTCGCAAAACTGCTCAAGAATCATTTCACTCCGAGAAGATTAAACATATCATTCTCTCCAGTGAAATCAGGATCCTCAACATTCGCCAACAAACTGCTGACAGGATCATTAGGGACTGCATTCTTTCTAATGTACCTTTTTAATCTTGTTTAAAACAGGTTCTCAAGAATGGCGGGGAGGGGAAACCCTCGCAAGCAAACCCCACAGGATTATGCTTCAGCAAGCTCGTCCCCAGCAAAAAGCGTTGTCCAAACGCAAAACCAATTTCAATCCTTATCCCAATTCCCAGCTCTCACAAACAGTCCTCTAAACCCAAGGACTCCACAAAAAACTGACAAACAGAAATCCACCAAGCATTTCCACAGATACATCCTCAAGCAATCATCCCTACAAAATATCTGCCTCACAAAAGAATTCAATCCCCCTGACCAAAAGGACTTTGGACCCTTCATAAAAAATCTCTTCTCCAAAGACTTCCAATGGTTTCCTTCTGACCCGGCAAAAACCCAAAAGTTCTATGAGTTCGTTTTGGTAGATTCTGAATCTGCCGAAATCTCGCATACCAGAGACGACAATGACCCCAACCTCATTGTCTTCTCAAAATGCAAAATTCTGAAGGTCATCTCCAGAGAATCTTGGGGAGAACCTAGCACACAAAAGGCATTCTCAATCCCTTTCTGGCCGAAAGGCTATTCCTATTATGACTATAGAGATGCTTGGACCAAGGCCTTTCTTATCCGAGCATTCAACCATTCCTGGTTCTTTTTCTTCGCAAAAACATGCAACAGCAATTTACCAGTCTGGTTCTTTGACTGGTGGAACTACTTTGGACCTACTCCTGAAATCTACCCAGAAGAAGCTAGGCAATCCTATGACTTCTTTATCAAACATTGTCCGGTCCAAAACTACATAAAACCAATACAATTCCATAGGTGCACTGGTGTATCTTGGATACTCTGCTGGATCTATGAACTCCAGCAAGCATTACCCTGTCCGTGTCCCCTTTCTCTCTGTCGCAAGTTCAAAGTTCGATGGTGGGAAAAGATTGATCCAGAATCCTACTCACTCAACAACATCCATGCAATTTTCAAAGCAAAAGGAACACAAGCTTCTCCTGCCCCCTCAAAGGAGATTGTCATTCACCCGTCAGGAGTCCCGGTGGCAACTGCGTCACCCTCACAAATCCAAGACCAAGACTGGCTTGACTACCAAGAATGGAAGAAATACAAGAATCTCAAAACTAAGCAAAACTCAGTAACAATTGTTGACATCTCGGATGAGAAGCCCAAGTCTTGGGCTGATAAAGTCCAAGAAGAAGAAGACCAAGCCAGCTCGACCAATTTAGCCCAGCAAACTGATTATGACCCATATGATCAGTTCGCACAAGACCCTTACGCCCAGTAAGGTTGCAAGTCCATAAGGCCGTTCGCAAAAGCCCATCAAAAATCTTGCAGACAAAAGATGTCGGCAACACAATCAGACAAAATACAATCAGACAAATCTCATCAGCAAATGACAAACAACTTCTACAGCAAAAGCAGAAGTCCACTCTGAACAGTATCAATGCACTTATTTAGGCACTATTCATATGAACAGTTGTACGGCGCCTTAATAGTGCCTTCAAATAGCAATTTTCCCTTCTCTATTTAAGCCGGTAAGCCCTCACTTGTTAGAGGCACGCTAAAAATCTCTCTCCCTCTCTCTCTCCTTTATATTTTTAGTTTCTTGCTTTGCTGCTCTTCGGCTACCTGTAAGTTTTGTACAGTTTCTTTCTTTTGCAATTTATATCAAGCACAATAGTCCAGTTTTGTGTTATTGTCTTGCTTATCATTTCTACCATATTTTCATTGCTTTTGATCCTTTTGGCCAACCTGGTATCAGAGCCTTGTTAATTTAATCTCCTTATCCTCTTCATCGTTTTAAAAATTTTAAGTTTCAGTCTTTCTATTTTAAGTGCTTATCTAGGCTTTGGGCACAACGCTTGGTTTAGTCCCGTAAGATCCGTTTGGTCAGCCTTGATGATAGGTGGTCCCGGTGGACGGTCCCGTTGTTATAAGCCTTAGATAAAACCTTGTTTTAGAAAACTTTACTTTGTTTTAAAAAACATGTCGATGGCAAGAAGATTATTCCGACGAGGTTCCGGTAGCAATTCGGAACAAATCGTTCATAGCAATGAGAACATGTATAGTCTTGACCCTGACAATATTCAAGACTGGACTATTCCAGACAATCCTCAGTCTATTTATAGATCTGGGATCTTGGACTTGTTCCATGCCAATTGCATCAAACACCAAGAATCAACCATCTGCCTTACAAAAGAGCAGCAGTCTCTTAGGCTTCTCAATCCTACAACCATTCAAAGTTATCTTAGAAAAGGTTATAGATTTTTGCATCTTGGGTTAATCCAAATTGCTTTAAAACCTCTTCATAGAAAAGGAATTGATTCTCCTGTCTTCCTAGCCCTTAGGGATGACCGGTTTCTCTCTTACAAAGACTCGATTCTGGCTTTAGTACAATCCAACATCTGCAATGGACCTTTGTTCTTCAATTGTTCTCCAAACTTCTCAGTCGACTTGACTGACCCTAGGATTTGTCAAACCGTCATCCTAGACATCAAAATGCTAAATAACAACTGCAAACAGTTCACTAAGAACTTTGCTGTTATTTATAGACTGCATTTCAAACTCATGAGTTCTTTAACAGATCCAAAGTGCACCATTACCCCTCTAGCTCATGGAGAGACTGTTCTTCTTCAATTAGAAGCTGAAAAGTCTTGCACTTTTACTCCCAAGACCATCAAGTGGAAAGACATTACTATTCCTGAAACCCTAGAGGTCGACAACGACAACCCTCCTAGAAACCTGGAACAACAAGAGATCTCTCAGATCATAGAAGAGTCTGATGGTAGAATTCTCATCAGGTTCAATTCGGTCAGAGAAAACTCAACCAACCGACCTAGCTTTGCCCCTGCTCGGAATTCTATTAGTGACCCCTTCTACTCCATGACCAGTGAGTTCTCCAGAAATAGTTCTCTAAGAAGAGATCATATAGACTTTGCCCATCCTCTTCCTAGAATCATTCCCCAGAATGAGGAAGAGTCTGTTGGTGACCATTCTCCTACCTCTACCAACATGCATAACTATTCTACTATCAATGTCTTAACCAAAGAAGGTTTTACCATTGATAAAGAGTATCTTAGAAAAGATTTCTATGGTACCAGCAACAACAAAAGGAGAAAATGGTTCATGCAACTAGACAAAGATTGCAGAGATAGAATCCAAGAGGAATATTATGAAGAGATGAACAATCTCCAAACTAATATTCTTTTCTTTAGATGGTTCTCTATTTATCTGTCTAAAAAGACATTGATGACCCATTCCATCTTCCATCCTTAGAAGTGCAAAATAGGATTTCTAGAACCTGGAATCTTTTTCCCTCAGGAACCAGTACCTCTGTTCATCCTCCGCTCAAGAGTATCATTGTTAAACATGACAATGAAGATATTCGTGCTGATCCCTTTAAGAAAGGGAGACCTGAGCAGGATCATAGTCAGACCAATTTGGGAGATATCAAGAAGATCTACTCCCAAAACAACTACAGCAATCAAATCCTTCATACCATCTCTGAACAAATAGATCAGATTCATCTTGGTATGGATAAAGGATTGAGTTCCCCTAAGTTTCCTAGAGATATTAGTAGGCCTCACTTTCAAGCTGAAAGTATTCCTAACAATCTCTTAAGCAACATCAGCCTTAGCCCTCCTTCTATCCTTGATAGAATCAATCAAAGGATGGATTCCTTCCACCTAGCCATTAACCAAAGGATGGATAATATCCAGGCTTCCTCCTCAAAACGCGTCACCTCTCCAGCTGCAAATATCAACTGCCTAAAGAATAAAGGCAACTGTAGCAGTAAGTCTAAGAAGGATTCTGGAGACTCTATAAGTAGCTCTAGCAAGACGAGCCACTCCATCAGCAAAATCGCATTTCTAGGATCTGAATCCCCAGAGGTTAATAAACTCAGGAGAAGGGGAAACGGATCTCAGCATTACTCCAAAAGATTTGGAGCACATACTGATACTAGAAATTACTACAATCGTCCAACTCCTCCTGATCTTCAGTATGAAGAAAGAGCTAAATTCAGGACCACGGATTACAATGGAACATCCATCTATGAATGGAACATAGATGGCAAATCAGAAGGAGAAATCATGAATACTCTCCAAGAAATGGGAATGGCTAAAGCAGCCTATAGAACCCATGATCAAACGGATAAGACAGCAGCATGTCTTATAATTCAAGGCTTCACTGGTCAGCTTAAATACTGGTGGGATAATGCCTTGAACTTACAACAACAATTAGATATCCTAAACGCCACCGTCTCTACAGAAGACGATCAGGGAAGGATCTCTACAGATCAAAATGCAACCAACCAACTTATATATGCTATAAGTATGTATTTCGTTGGCAACCCGCATGAAGAACTTCAAGCCAACAAGATCACCCTAACAGAACTTAGATGCCCAACTCTAAGTGATTATAGGTGGTACAAGGACGTCTTCATCACCTATGTCCTAAAAGACCAGACTGTAACGAATCTTTTTGGAAAGAAAGATTTGTTTCAGGATTACCATCCCTCTTCGCAAAAAGAATCGTTACCAAGCTTAAAGAAAACATAGGTAAGGAAGAAATCCCTTGGAAGGATATCACCTATGGGCAGCTTGGAGCATTCATCAAGAAAGAAGGGTTAGCATTATGCACTGAATTAAAAATTCAAGCAAAATACGGGGGAGAAAAGGGTAAATCCAGAAGAGAAATGGGAAACTTCTGTGAAGCCTTTGGCATGGAAAAGATCCAAGCCCCCTCCAGAGCTAGAAAAGAGAAGACTCTTAGACCTAAAAGAGAATTCTTTAGGCGCTCTAAACAGAGATCTAACAGGTATGATAAACCTGTCCACACCAGAGATAGCAAGCCTAATAGACCCAGCTACGGCAAAAAGATTATCTGCTACAAGTGTCGTAAGCCAGGTCACAAGGCCAACAGCTGTCCAATGAAGCAGAAGATCAACGAGCTTCTCAAAGATGAACCAGATCTTAAAGAAAAGATTGGTGAACTTCTCTGCCTAGACACTGAATCCTCCTCTGACAATGAAGGATTATATGAGATCAACTATGACTCTTCAAGCTCTGACCAAGATCAACCTCAGCATTACTGCAATGTTATTACCAAAGCAGAAAGAGAAGAAGCTCTTTTTGACCTCATCAATCAGATCCCAGATCCTCAAACTAAGCATGATTATTTCATGAAACTTAAGGATCTTATCTTCAACGAGCAAAGACCAGCCCTCAATAGACCCTTCAGCATCTCAAAACTCTTTGAAAATCAACCTAGTAATAATATTCTAGGTTCCAAAGTCACCATCAAAGACCTTCAATCAGAAGTCAATACTCTCAAGAAAGAAGTTAAAGGACTTCAAGAGTATGTTAGACTAAGAGACTCTATGGATGATCTCATAGAAATCAGAATTAACAAGCTAGAATCTAAAAATGAATCTAGCTGTAGTTCTGAGATAAGATCATCTAACAGATCCAGCCAAGGCTCTGTTAAAATTAGAACCTCTTCCTCTACCAGCAAAAAACCCCTCATCTCGCAAAATGAATCATTTAACCCCTCTTTTCAGCAAGACAATCTCTTTCTTTCAGCTCTTAACAAAGTAGAATGCCAAAAATGGTATTGTCCTGTTAAGATTAAGATTGAAGATTCCACCTTCAAAATTGTCGCCCTCATTGACAGCGGAGCTGATCTCAACTGTATCAGAGAAGGCCTTGTCAATTCCAAGTATTTTGTCAAGACCAATGAAAGACTTCTTAATGCCAGCGGCATTAAAATGCAGTTAAACTACAAAATTCCTGAAGCCTCCGTCTGCAGCAATGGATGGTGTCTCCTAAACTCTTTTGTCCTTGTCAAAGATCTTCAACAAGAAGTCATCCTAGGATCCCCATTCCTAACCCAGCTTTATCCCTTCTCAGTTGATAAAGACGGAATTCATGCCAAGATTCTAGGAAAAAACCTAGACTTCCCCTTCCTTTCCCCAATTAAGAGCAGAGATCTTGATCTCCTTCAAAATGCTTCTATCAAAAGACAGCTTAACAGCATTCAGCATAAGAAAACCCTCATTAGAGATTTAACTAATGAAATTGGGTTTTTAAAGATTGAAGAAAGGCTGCAAAGCCCTCTTTGGCAAACCAAGGCCCTAGACTTCGAGAATCTCTTCAAAGAGCAAGTCTGTGCGGATATCCCCAATGCCTTCTGGGACAGAAAGAAGCATCATGTTTATCTCCCCTATGAAAAGGACTTTCATGAGAGAGATATCCCAACCAAAGCTAGGCCTATTCAAATGAACAAAGAACTCTTAGAAACCTGCAAGAAAGAAATTGAGACCTTGTTAGTTAAGAAACTAATTAGAAAATCTCAATCTCCCTGGAGTTGCGCGGCTTTCTATGTCATGAACGCAGCCGAAAAGGAAAGAGGCGTTCCTAGGCTGGTTATCAACTACAAACCCCTCAACAAAGCCTTACAATGGATCAGGTATCCTATCCCCAATAAGAGAGACCTCCTCAACAGACTTTTCGAAGCAAAAGTCTTCTCTAAGTTTGACATGAAGAGCGGTTACTGGCAAATCCAGATTGTCGAAGAAGACAGATACAAAACCGCCTTCACTGTACCATTTGGGCATTACGAATGGAATGTCATGCCCTTTGGTCTCAAAAATGCCCCTTCAGAATATCAAAGGATTATGAATGATATTCTGAATCCCTTCTCTGACTTCCTCATCGTCTACATCGACGATATCCTCATTTATTCCCTAACCTTAGAAGAACACTCTAAGCATCTCAATACCTTTCTGCATGTCATCAAAAGGAATGGATTAGTTTTATCTGCCACTAAGATAAAACTCTTTCAAACCAAGATTAGATTTCTTGGCCATGACATTCATCAACAAACCATCAAACCTATCCAAAGGAGCATTGAGTTCACAGATAGATTTCCCGACGAAATCAAAGACAAAACTCAATTACAAAGATTCCTTGGTTGCCTCAATTATATTTCTGATTTCTTTCCCGATCTCAGAAAACTCTGCATTCCCTTATTTTCCAGACTCAAAAAGAATCCTGCTCCTTGGGGTTCTGATCAAACCAAAGCCGTCCAAATCATCAAAAGCAAGATTAAATCTCTTCCTTGCCTAGGCCTTCCTCAGCCCAATGCTTTTATGATTGTTGAAACTGATGCCTCCAACATTGGTTTTGGTGGCATTCTTAAACAAAGGATCAATCCAGAAAGCAAAGAGCAACTGGTTAGATTCTACTCTGGTTGCTGGGCTGGGCCTCAGTTAAACTATAGCACGATTAAAAAGGAAATCCTTTCCATCGTCGCTTGCATTTCCAAATTTCAAGATGATTTATACAACAAGTCTTTTCTTCTTAGAGTTGATTGCAAATCCGCAAAAGATATACTTCAAAAAGATGTCCAGAACATTGTCTCAAAACAAATTTTTGCTCGATGGCAAGCCATTTTATCTGTCTTTGATTTTGAAATTGAATTTATCAAAGGAGAAAGCAATTCTTTACCAGATTTTCTGACAAGAGAATTTCTGCAGGGAAAACCTTAAAACACATGGCCCCCTTTCCTTATTTCAAAACCCTCCAAGACAAACAAAAGGCCTACTACTCCTATTTTCGAGTCTTTGAAGCCCAAAAGACCGTTCGCAAAACTGCTCAAGAATCATTTCACTCCGAGAAGATTAAACATATCATTCTCTCCAGTGAAATCAGGATCCTCAACATTCGCCAACAAACTGCTGACAGGATCATTAGGGACTGCATTCTTTCTAATGTACCTTTTTAATCTTGTTTAAAACAGGTTCTCAAGAATGGCGGGGAGGGGAAACCCTCGCAAGCAAACCCCACAGGATTATGCTTCAGCAAGCTCGTCCCCAGCAAAAAGCGTTGTCCAAACGCAAAACCAATTTCAATCCTTATCCCAATTCCCAGCTCTCACAAACAGTCCTCTAAACCCAAGGACTCCACAAAAAACTGACAAACAGAAATCCACCAAGCATTTCCACAGATACATCCTCAAGCAATCATCCCTACAAAATATCTGCCTCACAAAAGAATTCAATCCCCCTGACCAAAAGGACTTTGGACCCTTCATAAAAAATCTCTTCTCCAAAGACTTCCAATGGTTTCCTTCTGACCCGGCAAAAACCCAAAAGTTCTATGAGTTCGTTTTGGTAGATTCTGAATCTGCCGAAATCTCGCATACCAGAGACGACAATGACCCCAACCTCATTGTCTTCTCAAAATGCAAAATTCTGAAGGTCATCTCCAGAGAATCTTGGGGAGAACCTAGCACACAAAAGGCATTCTCAATCCCTTTCTGGCCGAAAGGCTATTCCTATTATGACTATAGAGATGCTTGGACCAAGGCCTTTCTTATCCGAGCATTCAACCATTCCTGGTTCTTTTTCTTCGCAAAAACATGCAACAGCAATTTACCAGTCTGGTTCTTTGACTGGTGGAACTACTTTGGACCTACTCCTGAAATCTACCCAGAAGAAGCTAGGCAATCCTATGACTTCTTTATCAAACATTGTCCGGTCCAAAACTACATAAAACCAATACAATTCCATAGGTGCACTGGTGTATCTTGGATACTCTGCTGGATCTATGAACTCCAGCAAGCATTACCCTGTCCGTGTCCCCTTTCTCTCTGTCGCAAGTTCAAAGTTCGATGGTGGGAAAAGATTGATCCAGAATCCTACTCACTCAACAACATCCATGCAATTTTCAAAGCAAAAGGAACACAAGCTTCTCCTGCCCCCTCAAAGGAGATTGTCATTCACCCGTCAGGAGTCCCGGTGGCAACTGCGTCACCCTCACAAATCCAAGACCAAGACTGGCTTGACTACCAAGAATGGAAGAAATACAAGAATCTCAAAACTAAGCAAAACTCAGTAACAATTGTTGACATCTCGGATGAGAAGCCCAAGTCTTGGGCTGATAAAGTCCAAGAAGAAGAAGACCAAGCCAGCTCGACCAATTTAGCCCAGCAAACTGATTATGACCCATATGATCAGTTCGCACAAGACCCTTACGCCCAGTAAGGTTGCAAGTCCATAAGGCCGTTCGCAAAAGCCCATCAAAAATCTTGCAGACAAAAGATGTCGGCAACACAATCAGACAAAATACAATCAGACAAATCTCATCAGCAAATGACAAACAACTTCTACAGCAAAAGCAGAAGTCCACTCTGAACAGTATCAATGCACTTATTTAGGCACTATTCATATGAACAGTTGTACGGCGCCTTAATAGTGCCTTCAAATAGCAATTTTCCCTTCTCTATTTAAGCCGGTAAGCCCTCACTTGTTAGAGGCACGCTAAAAATCTCTCTCTCTCTCTCTCTCCTTTATATTTTTAGTTTCTTGTTTTGCTGCTCTTCGGCTACCTGTAAGTTTTGTACAGTTTCTTTCTTTTGCAATTTATATCAAGCACAATAGTCCAGTTTTGTGTTATTGTCTTGCTTATCATTTCTACCATATTTTCATTGCTTTTGATCCTTTTGGCCAACCTGGTATCAGAGCTTACAGGTAGCCGAAGAGCAGCAAAAGAAAGAAACTGTACACAACTTACAGGTAGCCGAAGAGCAGCAAAGCAAGAAACTAAAAATATAAAGGAGAGAGAGAGGGAGAGAGATTTTTAGCGTGCCTCTAACAAGTGAGGGCTTACCAGCTTAAATAGAGAAGGGAAAATTGCTATTTGAAGGCACTATTAAGGCGCCGTACAACTGTTCATATGAATAGTGCCTAAATAAGTGCATTGATACTGTTCAGAGTGGACTTCTGCTTTTGCTGTAGAAGTTGTTTGTCATTTGCTGATGAGATTTGTCTGATTGTATTTTGTCTGATTGTGTTGCCGACATCTTTTGTCTGCAAGATTTTTGATGGGCTTTTGCGAACGGCCTTATGGACTTGCAACCTTACTGGGCGTAAGGGTCTTGTGCGAACTGATCATATGGGTCATAATCAGTTTGCTGGGCTAAATTGGTCGAGCTGGCTTGGTCTTCTTCTTCTTGGACTTTATCAGCCCAAGACTTGGGCTTCTCATCCGAGATGTCAACAATTGTTACTGAGTTTTGCTTAGTTTTGAGATTCTTGTATTTCTTCCATTCTTGGTAGTCAAGCCAGTCTTGGTCTTGGATTTGTGAGGGTGACGCAGTTGCCACCGGGACTCCTGACGGGTGAATGACAATCTCCTTTGAGGGGGCAGGAGAAGCTTGTGTTCCTTTTGCTTTGAAAATTGCATGGATGTTGTTGAGTGAGTAGGATTCTGGATCAATCTTTTCCCACCATCGAACTTTGAACTTGCGACAGAGAGAAAGGGGACACGGACAGGGTAATGCTTGCTGGAGTTCATAGATCCAGCAGAGTATCCAAGATACACCAGTGCACCTATGGAATTGTATTGGTTTTATGTAGTTTTGGACCGGACAATGTTTGATAAAGAAGTCATAGGATTGCCTAGCTTCTTCTGGGTAGATTTCAGGAGTAGGTCCAAAGTAGTTCCACCAGTCAAAGAACCAGACTGGTAAATTGCTGTTGCATGTTTTTGCGAAGAAAAAGAACCAGGAATGGTTGAATGCTCGGATAAGAAAGGCCTTGGTCCAAGCATCTCTATAGTCATAATAGGAATAGCCTTTCGGCCAGAAAGGGATTGAGAATGCCTTTTGTGTGCTAGGTTCTCCCCAAGATTCTCTGGAGATGACCTTCAGAATTTTGCATTTTGAGAAGACAATGAGGTTGGGGTCATTGTCGTCTCTGGTATGCGAGATTTCGGCAGATTCAGAATCTACCAAAACGAACTCATAGAACTTTTGGGTTTTTGCCGGGTCAGAAGGAAACCATTGGAAGTCTTTGGAGAAGAGATTTTTTATGAAGGGTCCAAAGTCCTTTTGGTCAGGGGGATTGAATTCTTTTGTGAGGCAGATATTTTGTAGGGATGATTGCTTGAGGATGTATCTGTGGAAATGCTTGGTGGATTTCTGTTTGTCAGTTTTTTGTGGAGTCCTTGGGTTTAGAGGACTGTTTGTGAGAGCTGGGAATTGGGATAAGGATTGAAATTGGTTTTGCGTTTGGACAACGCTTTTTGCTGGGGACGAGCTTGCTGAAGCATAATCCTGTGGGGTTTGCTTGCGAGGGTTTCCCCTCCCCGCCATTCTTGAGAACCTGTTTTAAACAAGATTAAAAAGGTACATTAGAAAGAATGCAAGTCCCTAATGATCCTGTCAGCAGTTTGTTGGCGAATGTTGAGGATCCTGATTTCACTGGAGAGAATGATATGTTTAATCTTCTCGGAGTGAAATGATTCTTGAGCAGTTTTGCGAACGGTCTTTTGGGCTTCAAAGACTCGAAAATAGGAGTAGTAGGCCTTTTGTTTGTCTTGGAGGGTTTTGAAATAAGGAAAGGGGGCCATGTGTTTTAAGGTTTTCCCTGCAGAAATTCTCTTGTCAGAAAATCTGGTAAAGAATTGCTTTCTCCTTTGATAAATTCAATTTCAAAATCAAAGACAGATAAAATGGCTTGCCATCGAGCAAAAATTTGTTTTGAGACAATGTTCTGGACATCTTTTTGAAGTATATCTTTTGCGGATTTGCAATCAACTCTAAGAAGAAAAGACTTGTTGTATAAATCATCTTGAAATTTGGAAATGCAAGCGACGATGGAAAGGATTTCCTTTTTAATCGTGCTATAGTTTAACTGAGGCCCAGCCCAGCAACCAGAGTAGAATCTAACCAGTTGCTCTTTGCTTTCTGGATTGATCCTTTGTTTAAGAATGCCACCAAAACCAATGTTGGAGGCATCAGTTTCAACAATCATAAAAGCATTGGGCTGAGGAAGGCCTAGGCAAGGAAGAGATTTAATCTTGCTTTTGATGATTTGGACGGCTTTGGTTTGATCAGAACCCCAAGGAGCAGGATTCTTTTTGAGTCTGGAAAATAAGGGAATGCAGAGTTTTCTGAGATCGGGAAAGAAATCAGAAATATAATTGAGGCAACCAAGGAATCTTTGTAATTGAGTTTTGTCTTTGATTTCGTCGGGAAATCTATCTGTGAACTCAATGCTCCTTTGGATAGGTTTGATGGTTTGTTGATGAATGTCATGGCCAAGAAATCTAATCTTGGTCTGAAAGAGTTTTATCTTAGTGGCAGATAAAACTAATCCATTCTTTTGATGACATGCAGAAAGGTATTGAGATGCTTAGAGTGTTCTTCTAAGGTTAGGGAATAAATGAGGATATCGTCGATGTAGACGATGAGGAAGTCAGAGAAGGGATTCAGAATATCATTCATAATCCTTTGATATTCTGAAGGGGCATTTTTGAGACCAAAGGGCATGACATTCCATTCGTAATGCCCAAATGGTACAGTGAAGGCGGTTTTGTATCTGTCTTCTTCGACAATCTGGATTTGCCAGTAACCGCTCTTCATGTCAAACTTAGAGAAGACTTTTGCTTCGAAAAGTCTGTTGAGGAGGTCTCTCTTATTGGGGATAGGATACCTGATCCATTGTAAGGCTTTGTTGAGGGGTTTGTAGTTGATAACCAGCCTAGGAACGCCTCTTTCCTTTTCGGCTGCGTTCATGACATAGAAAGCCGCGCAACTCCAGGGAGATTGAGATTTTCTAATTAGTTTCTTAACTAACAAGGTCTCAATTTCTTTCTTGCAGGTTTCTAAGAGTTCTTTGTTCATTTGAATAGGCCTAGCTTTGGTTGGGATATCTCTCTCATGAAAGTCCTTTTCATAGGGGAGATAAACATGATGCTTCTTTCTGTCCCAGAAGGCATTGGGGATATCCGCACAGACTTGCTCTTTGAAGAGATTCTCGAAGTCTAGGGCCTTGGTTTGCCAAAGAGGGCTTTGCAGCCTTTCTTCAATCTTTAAAAACCCAATTTCATTAGTTAAATCTCTAATGAGGGTTTTCTTATGCTGAATGCTGTTAAGCTGTCTTTTGATAGAAGCATTTTGAAGGAGATCAAGATCTCTGCTCTTAATTGGGGAAAGGAAGGGGAAGTCTAGGTTTTTTCCTAGAATCTTGGCATGAATTCCGTCTTTATCAACTGAGAAGGGATAAAGCTGGGTTAGGAATGGGGATCCTAGGATGACTTCTTGTTGAAGATCTTTGACAAGGACAAAAGAGTTTAGGAGACACCATCCATTGCTGCAGACGGAGGCTTCAGGAATTTTGTAGTTTAACTGCATTTTAATGCCGCTGGCATTAAGAAGTCTTTCATTGGTCTTGACAAAATACTTGGAATTGACAAGGCCTTCTCTGATACAGTTGAGATCAGCTCCGCTGTCAATGAGGGCGACAATTTTGAAGGTGGAATCTTCAATCTTAATCTTAACAGGACAATACCATTTTTGGCATTCTACTTTGTTAAGAGCTGAAAGAAAGAGATTGTCTTGCTGAAAAGAGGGGTTAAATGATTCATTTTGCGAGATGAGGGGTTTTTTGCTGGTAGAGGAAGAGGTTCTAATTTTAACAGAGCCTTGGCTGGATCTGTTAGATGATCTTATCTCAGAACTACAGCTAGATTCATTTTTAGATTCTAGCTTGTTAATTCTGATTTCTATGAGATCATCCATAGAGTCTCTTAGTCTAACATACTCTTGAAGTCCTTTAACTTCTTTCTTGAGAGTATTGACTTCTGATTGAAGGTCTTTGATGGTGACTTTGGAACCTAGAATATTATTACTAGGTTGATTTTCAAAGAGTTTGGAGATGCTGAAGGGTCTATTGAGGGCTGGTCTTTGCTCGTTGAAGATAAGATCCTTAAGTTTCATGAAATAATCATGCTTAGTTTGAGGATCTGGGATCTGATTGATGAGGTCAAAAAGAGCTTCTTCTCTTTCTGCTTTGGTAATAACATTGCAGTAATGCTGAGGTTGATCTTGGTCAGAGCTTGAAGAGTCATAGTTGATCTCATATAATCCTTCATTGTCAGAGGAGGATTCAGTGTCTAGGCAGAGAAGTTCACCAATCTTTTCTTTAAGATCTGGTTCATCTTTGAGAAGCTCGTTGATCTTCTGCTTCATTGGACAGCTGTTGGCCTTGTGACCTGGCTTACGACACTTGTAGCAGATAATCTTTTTGCCGTAGCTGGGTCTATTAGGCTTGCTATCTCTGGTGTGGACAGGTTTATCATACCTGTTAGATCTCTGTTTAGAGCGCCTAAAGAATTCTCTTTTAGGTCTAAGAGTCTTCTCTTTTCTAGCTCTGGAGGGGGCTTGGATCTTTTCCATGCCAAAGGCTTCACAGAAGTTTCCCATTTCTCTTCTGGATTTACCCTTTTCTCCCCCGTATTTTGCTTGAATTTTTAATTCAGTGCATAATGCTAACCCTTCTTTCTTGATGAATGCTCCAAGCTGCCCATAGGTGATATCCTTCCAAGGGATTTCTTCCTTACCTATGTTTTCTTTAAGCTTGGTAACGATTCTTTTTGCGAAGAGGGATGGTAATCCTGAAACAAATCTTTCTTTCCAAAAAGATTCGTTACAGTCTGGTCTTTTAGGACATAGGTGATGAAGACGTCCTTGTACCACCTATAATCACTTAGAGTTGGGCATCTAAGTTCTGTTAGGGTGATCTTGTTGGCTTGAAGTTCTTCATGCGGGTTGCCAACGAAATACATACTTATAGCATATATAAGTTGGTTGGTTGCATTTTGATCTGTAGAGATCCTTCCCTGATCGTCTTCTGTAGAGACGGTGGCGTTTAGGATATCTAATTGTTGTTGTAAGTTCAAGGCATTATCCCACCAGTATTTAAGCTGACCAGTGAAGCCTTGAATTATAAGACATGCTGCTGTCTTATCCGTTTGATCATGGGTTCTATAGGCTGCTTTAGCCATTCCCATTTCTTGGAGAGTATTCATGATTTCTCCTTCTGATTTGCCATCTATGTTCCATTCATAGATGGATGTTCCATTGTAATCCGTGGTCCTGAATTTAGCTCTTTCTTCATACTGAAGATCAGGAGGAGTTGGACGATTGTAGTAATTTCTAGTATCAGTATGTGCTCCAAATCTTTTGGAGTAATGCTGAGATCCGTTTCCCCTTCTCCTGAGTTTATTAACCTCTGGGGATTCAGATCCTAGAAATGCGATTTTGCTGATGGAGTGGCTCGTCTTGCTAGAGCTACTTATAGAGTCTCCAGAATCCTTCTTAGACTTACTGCTACAGTTGCCTTTATTCTTTAGGCAGTTGATATTTGCAGCTGGAGAGGTGACGCGTTTTGAGGAGGAAGCCTGGATATTATCCATCCTTTGGTTAATGGCTAGGTGGAAGGAATCCATCCTTTGATTGATTCTATCAAGGATAGAAGGAGGGCTAAGGCTGATGTTGCTTAAGAGATTGTTAGGAATACTTTCAGCTTGAAAGTGAGGCCTACTAATATCTCTAGGAAACTTAGGGGAACTCAATCCTTTATCCATACCAAGATGAATCTGATCTATTTGTTCAGAGATGGTATGAAGGATTTGATTGCTGTAGTTGTTTTGGGAGTAGATCTTCTTGATATCTCCCAAATTGGTCTGACTATGATCCTGCTCAGGTCTCCCTTTCTTAAAGGGATCAGCACGAATATCTTCATTGTCATGTTTAACAATGATACTCTTGAGCGGAGGATGAACAGAGGTACTGGTTCCTGAGGGAAAAAGATTCCAGGTTCTAGAAATCCTATTTTGCACTTCTAAGGATGGAAGATGGAATGGGTCATCAATGTCTTTTTTAGACAGATAAATAGAGAACCATCTAAAGAAAAGAATATTAGTTTGGAGATTGTTCATCTCTTCATAATATTCCTCTTGGATTCTATCTCTGCAATCTTTGTCTAGTTGCATGAACCATTTTCTCCTTTTGTTGTTGCTGGTACCATAGAAATCTTTTCTAAGATACTCTTTATCAATGGTAAAACCTTCTTTGGTTAAGACATTGATAGTAGAATAGTTATGCATGTTGGTAGAGGTAGGAGAATGGTCACCAACAGACTCTTCCTCATTCTGGGGAATGATTCTAGGAAGAGGATGGGCAAAGTCTATATGATCTCTTCTTAGAGAACTATTTCTGGAGAAACTCACTGGTCATGGAGTAGAAGGGGGTCACTAATAGAATTCCGAGCAGGGGCAAAGCTAGGTCGGTTGGTTGAGTTTTCTCTGACCGAATTGAACCTGATGAGAATTCTACCATCAGACTCTTCTATGATCTGAGAGATCTCTTGTTGTTCCAGGTTTCTAGGAGGGTTGTTCGTTGTCGACCTCTAGGGTTTCAGGAATAGTAATGTCCTTTCCACTTGATGGTCTTGGGAGTAAAAGTGCAAGACTTTTCAGCTTCTAATTGAAGAAGAACAGTCTCTCCATGAGCTAGAGGGGTAATGGTGCACTTTGGATCTGTTAAAGAACTCATGAGTTTGAAATGCAGTCTATAAATAACAGCAAAGTTCTTAGTGAACTGTTTGCAGTTGTTATTAGCATTTGATGTCTAGGATGACGGTTTGACAAATCCTAGGGTCAGTCAAGTCGACCTGAGAAGTTTGGAGAACAATTGAAGAACAAGGTCCATTGCAGATGTTGGATTGTACTAAAGCCAGAATCGAGTCTTTGTAAAGAGAAACCGTCTCCCTAAGGGCTAGGAGACAGGAGAAGCAATTCCTTTTCTATGAAGAGGTTTTAAAGCATTTGGATTAACCCAAGATGCAAAAAATCTATAACCTTTTCTAAGATAACTTTGAATGGTTGTAGGGATTGAGAAGCCTAAGAGACTGCTGCTCTTTTGTAAGGCAGATGGTGATTCTTGGTGTTTGATGCAATTGGCATGGAACAAGTCCAAGATCCCAGATCTATAAATAGACTGAGGATTGTCTGGAATAGTCCAGTCTTGAATATTGTCAGGGTCAAA
>WOAB01000497.1:1442500-1624564 GCA_027886185.1 Rheum nobile | reverse complement strand
AAAGATTATTCCGACGAGGTTCCGGTAGCAATCGGAACAATCGTTCATAGCAATGAGAACATGTATAGTCTTGACCCTGACAATATTCAGACTGGACTATTCCAGACAATCCTCAGTCTATTTATAGATCTGGGATCTTGGACTTGTTCCATGCCAATTGCATCAAACACCAGAATCAACCATCTGCCTTACAAAAGAGCAGCAGTCTCTTAGGCTTCTCAATCCTACAACCATTCAAAGTTTCTTAGAAAAGGTTATAGATTTTTGCATCTTGGGTAATCCAAATTGCTTTAAAACCTCTTCATAGAAAAAGGAATGATTCTCCTGTCTTCCTAGCCCTTAGGGATGACCGGTTTCTCTCTTACAAGACTCGATTCTGGCTTTAGTACAATCCAACATCTGCAATGGACCTTTGTTCTTCAATTGTTCTCCAAACTTCTCAGTCGACTTGACTGACCCTAGGATTTGTCAAACCGTCATCCTAGACATCAAAATGCTAAATAACAACTGCAAACAGTTCACTAAGAACTTTGCTGTTATTTATAGACTGCATTTCAAACTCATGAGTTCTTTAACAGATCCAAAGTGCACCATTACCCCTCTAGCTCATGGAGAGACTGTTCTTCTTCAATTAGAAGCTGAAAAGTCTTGCACTTTTACTCCCAAGACCATCAAGTGGAAAGACATTACTATTCCTGAAACCCTAGAGGTCGACAACGACAACCCTCCTAGAAACCTGGAACAACAAGAGAATCTCTCAGATCATAGAAGAGTCTGATGGTAGAATTCTCATCAGGTTCAATTCGGTCAGAGAAAACTCAACCAACCGACCTAGCTTTGCCCCTGCTCGGAATTCTATTAGTGACCCCTTCTACTCCATGACCAGTGAGTTCTCCAGAAATAGTTCTCTAAGAAGAGATCATATAGACTTTGCCCATCCTCTTCCTAGAATCATTCCCCAGAATGAGGAAGAGTCTGTTGGTGACCATTCTCCTACCTCTACCAACATGCATAACTATTCTACTATCAATGTCTTAACCAAAGAAGGTTTTACCATTGATAAAGAGTATCTTAGAAAAGATTTCTATGGTACCAGCAACAACAAAGGAGAAAATGGTTCATGCAACTAGACAAAGATTGCAGAGATAGAATCCAAGAGGAATATTATGAAGAGATGAACAATCTCCAAACTAATATTCTTTTCTTTAGATGGTTCTCTATTTATCTGTCTAAAAAGGACATTGATGACCCATTCCATCTTCCATCCTTAGAAGTGCAAAATAGGATTTCTAGAACCTGGAATCTTTTTCCCTCAGGAACCAGTACCTCTGTTCATCCTCCGCTCAAGAGTATCATTGTTAAACATGACAATGAAGATATTCGTGCTGATCCCTTTAAGAAAGGGAGACCTGAGCAGGATCATAGTCAGACCAATTTGGGAGATATCAAGAAGATCTACTCCCAAACAACTACAGCAATCAAAATCCTTCATACCATCTCTGAACAAATAGATCAGATTCATCTTGGTATGGATAAAGGATTGAGTTCCCCTAAGTTTCCTAGAGATATTAGTAGGCCTCACTTTCAAGCTGAAAGTATTCCTAACAATCTCTTAAGCAACATCAGCCTTAGCCCTCCTTCTATCCTTGATAGAATCAATCAAAGGATGGATTCCTTCCACCTAGCCATTAACCAAAGGATGGATAATATCCAGGCTTCCTCCTCAAAACGCGTCACCTCTCCAGCTGCAAATATCAACTGCCTAAAGAATAAAGGCAACTGTAGCAGTAAGTCTAAGAAGGATTCTGGAGACTCTATAAGTAGCTCTAGCAAGACGAGCCACTCCATCAGCAAAATCGCATTTCTAGGATCTGAATCCCCAGAGGTTAATAAACTCAGGAGAAGGGGAAACGGATCTCAGCATTACTCCAAAAGATTTGGAGCACATACTGATACTAGAAATTACTACAATCGTCCAACTCCTCCTGATCTTCAGTATGAAGAAAGAGCTAAATTCAGGACCACGGATTACAATGGAACATCCATCTATGAATGGAACATAGATGGCAAATCAGAAGGAGAAATCATGAATACTCTCCAAGAAATGGGAATGGCTAAAGCAGCCTATAGAACCCATGATCAAACGGATAAGACAGCAGCATGTCTTATAATTCAAGGCTTCACTGGTCAGCTTAAATACTGGTGGGATAATGCCTTGAACTTACAACAACAATTAGATATCCTAAACGCCACCGTCTCTACAGAAGACGATCAGGGAAGGATCTCTACAGATCAAAATGCAACCAACCAACTTATATATGCTATAAGTATGTATTTCGTTGGCAACCCGCATGAAGAACTTCAAGCCAACAAGATCACCCTAACAGAACTTAGATGCCCAACTCTAAGTGATTATAGGTGGTACAAGGACGTCTTCATCACCTATGTCCTTAAAAGACCAGACTGTAACGAATCTTTTTGGAAAGAAAGATTTGTTTCAGGATTACCATCCCTCTTCGCAAAAAGAATCGTTACCAAGCTTAAAGAAAACATAGGTAAGGAAGAAATCCCTTGGAAGGATATCACCTATGGGCAGCTTGGAGCATTCATCAAGAAAGAAGGGTTAGCATTATGCACTGAATTAAAAATTCAAGCAAAATACGGGGGAGAAAAGGGTAAATCCAGAAGAGAAATGGGAAACTTCTGTGAAGCCTTTGGCATGGAAAAGATCCAAGCCCCCTCCAGAGCTAGAAAAGAGAAGACTCTTAGACCTAAAAGAGAATTCTTTAGGCGCTCTAAACAGAGATCTAACAGGTATGATAAACCTGTCCACACCAGAGATAGCAAGCCTAATAGACCCAGCTACGGCAAAAAGATTATCTGCTACAAGTGTCGTAAGCCAGGTCACAAGGCCAACAGCTGTCCAATGAAGCAGAAGATCAACGAGCTTCTCAAAGATGAACCAGATCTTAAAGAAAAGATTGGTGAACTTCTCTGCCTAGACACTGAATCCTCCTCTGACAATGAAGGATTATATGAGATCAACTATGACTCTTCAAGCTCTGACCAAGATCAACCTCAGCATTACTGCAATGTTATTACCAAAGCAGAAAGAGAAGAAGCTCTTTTGACCTCATCAATCAGATCCCAGATCCTCAAACTAAGCATGATTATTTCAT
Source organism: Rheum nobile (assembly GCA_027886185.1). Lineage (NCBI taxonomy): Eukaryota > Viridiplantae > Streptophyta > Magnoliopsida > Caryophyllales > Polygonaceae > Rheum > Rheum nobile. The sequence goes on along the minus strand of WOAB01000497.1, from coordinate 1,621,385 downwards.
GAAACTTAAGGATCTTATCTTCAACGAGCAAAGACCAGCCCTCAATAGACCCTTCAGCATCTCAAAACTCTTTGAAAATCAACCTAGTAATAATATTCTAGGTTCCAAAGTCACCATCAAAGACCTTCAATCAGAAGTCAATACTCTCAAGAAAGAAGTTAAAGGACTTCAAGAGTATGTTAGACTAAGAGACTCTATGGATGATCTCATAGAAATCAGAATTAACAAGCTAGAATCTAAAAATGAATCTAGCTGTAGTTCTGAGATAAGATCATCTAACAGATCCAGCCAAGGCTCTGTTAAAATTAGAACCTCTTCCTCTACCAGCAAAAAACCCCTCATCTCGCAAAATGAATCATTTAACCCCTCTTTTCAGCAAGACAATCTCTTTCTTTCAGCTCTTAACAAAGTAGAATGCCAAAAATGGTATTGTCCTGTTAAGATTAAGATTGAAGATTCCACCTTCAAAATTGTCGCCCTCATTGACAGCGGAGCTGATCTCAACTGTATCAGAGAAGGCCTTGTCAATTCCAAGTATTTTGTCAAGACCAATGAAAGACTTCTTAATGCCAGCGGCATTAAAATGCAGTTAAACTACAAAATTCCTGAAGCCTCCGTCTGCAGCAATGGATGGTGTCTCCTAAACTCTTTTGTCCTTGTCAAAGATCTTCAACAAGAAGTCATCCTAGGATCCCCATTCCTAACCCAGCTTTATCCCTTCTCAGTTGATAAAGACGGAATTCATGCCAAGATTCTAGGAAAAAACCTAGACTTCCCCTTCCTTTCCCCAATTAAGAGCAGAGATCTTGATCTCCTTCAAAATGCTTCTATCAAAAGACAGCTTAACAGCATTCAGCATAAGAAAACCCTCATTAGAGATTTAACTAATGAAATTGGGTTTTTAAAGATTGAAGAAAGGCTGCAAAGCCCTCTTTGGCAAACCAAGGCCCTAGACTTCGAGAATCTCTTCAAAGAGCAAGTCTGTGCGGATATCCCCAATGCCTTCTGGGACAGAAAGAAGCATCATGTTTATCTCCCCTATGAAAAGGACTTTCATGAGAGAGATATCCCAACCAAAGCTAGGCCTATTCAAATGAACAAAGAACTCTTAGAAACCTGCAAGAAAGAAATTGAGACCTTGTTAGTTAAGAAACTAATTAGAAAATCTCAATCTCCCTGGAGTTGCGCGGCTTTCTATGTCATGAACGCAGCCGAAAAGGAAAGAGGCGTTCCTAGGCTGGTTATCAACTACAAACCCCTCAACAAAGCCTTACAATGGATCAGGTATCCTATCCCCAATAAGAGAGACCTCCTCAACAGACTTTTCGAAGCAAAAGTCTTCTCTAAGTTTGACATGAAGAGCGGTTACTGGCAAATCCAGATTGTCGAAGAAGACAGATACAAAACCGCCTTCACTGTACCATTTGGGCATTACGAATGGAATGTCATGCCCTTTGGTCTCAAAAATGCCCCTTCAGAATATCAAAGGATTATGAATGATATTCTGAATCCCTTCTCTGACTTCCTCATCGTCTACATCGACGATATCCTCATTTATTCCCTAACCTTAGAAGAACACTCTAAGCATCTCAATACCTTTCTGCATGTCATCAAAAAGAATGGATTAGTTTTATCTGCCACTAAGATAAAACTCTTTCAGACCAAGATTAGATTTCTTGGCCATGACATTCATCAACAAACCATCAAACCTATCCAAAGGAGCATTGAGTTCACAGATAGATTTCCCGACGAAATCAAAGACAAAACTCAATTACAAAGATTCCTTGGTTGCCTCAATTATATTTCTGATTTCTTTCCCGATCTCAGAAAACTCTGCATTCCCTTATTTTCCAGACTCAAAAAGAATCCTGCTCCTTGGGGTTCTGATCAAACCAAAGCCGTCCAAATCATCAAAAGCAAGATTAAATCTCTTCCTTGCCTAGGCCTTCCTCAGCCCAATGCTTTTATGATTGTTGAAACTGATGCCTCCAACATTGGTTTTGGTGGCATTCTTAAACAAAGGATCAATCCAGAAAGCAAAGAGCAACTGGTTAGATTCTACTCTGGTTGCTGGGCTGGGCCTCAGTTAAACTATAGCACGATTAAAAAGGAAATCCTTTCCATCGTCGCTTGCATTTCCAAATTTCAAGATGATTTATACAACAAGTCTTTTCTTCTTAGAGTTGATTGCAAATCCGCAAAAGATATACTTCAAAAAGATGTCCAGAACATTGTCTCAAAACAAATTTTTGCTCGATGGCAAGCCATTTTATCTGTCTTTGATTTTGAAATTGAATTTATCAAAGGAGAAAGCAATTCTTTACCAGATTTTCTGACAAGAGAATTTCTGCAGGGAAAACCTTAAAACACATGGCCCCCTTTCCTTATTTCAAAACCCTCCAAGACAAACAAAAGGCCTACTACTCCTATTTTCGAGTCTTTGAAGCCCAAAAGACCGTTCGCAAAACTGCTCAAGAATCATTTCACTCCGAGAAGATTAAACATATCATTCTCTCCAGTGAAATCAGGATCCTCAACATTCGCCAACAAACTGCTGACAGGATCATTAGGGATTGCATTCTTTCTAATGTACCTTTTTAATCTTGTTTAAAACAGGTTCTCAAGAATGGCGGGGAGGGGAAACCCTCGCAAGCAAACCCCACAGGATTATGCTTCAGCAAGCTCGTCCCCAGCAAAAAGCGTTGTCCAAACGCAAAACCAATTTCAATCCTTATCCCAATTCCCAGCTCTCACAAACAGTCCTCTAAACCCAAGGACTCCACAAAAAACTGACAAACAGAAATCCACCAAGCATTTCCACAGATACATCCTCAAGCAATCATCCCTACAAAATATCTGCCTCACAAAAGAATTCAATCCCCCTGACCAAAAGGACTTTGGACCCTTCATAAAAAATCTCTTCTCCAAAGACTTCCAATGGTTTCCTTCTGACCCGGCAAAAACCCAAAAGTTCTATGAGTTCGTTTTGGTAGATTCTGAATCTGCCGAAATCTCGCATACCAGAGACGACAATGACCCCAACCTCATTGTCTTCTCAAAATGCAAAATTCTGAAGGTCATCTCCAGAGAATCTTGGGGAGAACCTAGCACACAAAAGGCATTCTCAATCCCTTTCTGGCCGAAAGGCTATTCCTATTATGACTATAGAGATGCTTGGACCAAGGCCTTTCTTATCCGAGCATTCAACCATTCCTGGTTCTTTTTCTTCGCAAAAACATGCAACAGCAATTTACCAGTCTGGTTCTTTGACTGGTGGAACTACTTTGGACCTACTCCTGAAATCTACCCAGAAGAAGCTAGGCAATCCTATGACTTCTTTATCAAACATTGTCCGGTCCAAAACTACATAAAACCAATACAATTCCATAGGTGCACTGGTGTATCTTGGATACTCTGCTGGATCTATGAACTCCAGCAAGCATTACCCTGTCCGTGTCCCCTTTCTCTCTGTCGCAAGTTCAAAGTTCGATGGTGGGAAAAGATTGATCCAGAATCCTACTCACTCAACAACATCCATGCAATTTTCAAAGCAAAAGGAACACAAGCTTCTCCTGCCCCCTCAAAGGAGATTGTCATTCACCCGTCAGGAGTCCCGGTGGCAACTGCGTCACCCTCACAAATCCAAGACCAAGACTGGCTTGACTACCAAGAATGGAAGAAATACAAGAATCTCAAAACTAAGCAAAACTCAGTAACAATTGTTGACATCTCGGACGAGAAGCCCAAGTCTTGGGCTGATAAAGTCCAAGAAGAAGAAGAACAAGCCAGCTCGACCAATTTAGCCCAGCAAACTGATTATGACCCATATGATCAGTTCGCACAAGACCCTTACGCCCAGTAAGGTTGCAAGTCCATAAGGCCGTTCGCAAAAGCCCATCAAAAATCTTGCAGACAAAAGATGTCGGCAACACAATCAGACAAAATACAATCAGACAAATCTCATCAGCAAATGACAAACAACTTCTACAGCAAAAGCAGAAGTCCACTCTGAACAGTATCAATGCACTTATTTAGGCACTATTCATATGAACAGTTGTACGGCGCCTTAATAGTGCCTTCAAATAGCAATTTTCCCTTCTCTATTTAAGCTGGTAAGCCCTCACTTGTTAGAGGCACGCTAAAAATCTCTCTCTCTCTCTCTCTCCTTTATATTTTTAGTTTCTTGTTTTGCTGCTCTTCGGCTACCTGTAAGTTGTGTACAGTTTCTTTCTTTTGCAATTTATATCAAGCACAATAGTCCAGTTTTGTGTTATTGTCTTGCTTATCATTTCTACCATATTTTCATTGCTTTTGATCCTTTTGGCCAACCTGGTATCAGAGCTTACAGGTAGCCGAAGAGCAGCAAAAGAAAGAAACTGTACACAACTTACAGGTAGCCGAAGAGCAGCAAAGCAAGAAACTAAAAATATAAAGGAGAGAGAGAGGGAGAGAGATTTTTAGCGTGCCTCTAACAAGTGAGGGCTTACCAGCTTAAATAGAGAAGGGAAAATTGCTATTTGAAGGCACTATTAAGGCGCCGTACAACTGTTCATATGAATAGTGCCTAAATAAGTGCATTGATACTGTTCAGAGTGGACTTCTGCTTTTGCTGTAGAAGTTGTTTGTCATTTGCTGATGAGATTTGTCTGATTGTATTTTGTCTGATTGTGTTGCCGACATCTTTTGTCTGCAAGATTTTTGATGGGCTTTTGCGAACGGCCTTATGGACTTGCAACCTTACTGGGCGTAAGGGTCTTGTGCGAACTGATCATATGGGTCATAATCAGTTTGCTGGGCTAAATTGGTCGAGCTGGCTTGTTCTTCTTCTTCTTGGACTTTATCAGCCCAAGACTTGGGCTTCTCGTCCGAGATGTCAACAATTGTTACTGAGTTTTGCTTAGTTTTGAGATTCTTGTATTTCTTCCATTCTTGGTAGTCAAGCCAGTCTTGGTCTTGGATTTGTGAGGGTGACGCAGTTGCCACCGGGACTCCTGACGGGTGAATGACAATCTCCTTTGAGGGGGCAGGAGAAGCTTGTGTTCCTTTTGCTTTGAAAATTGCATGGATGTTGTTGAGTGAGTAGGATTCTGGATCAATCTTTTCCCACCATCGAACTTTGAACTTGCGACAGAGAGAAAGGGGACACGGACAGGGTAATGCTTGCTGGAGTTCATAGATCCAGCAGAGTATCCAAGATACACCAGTGCACCTATGGAATTGTATTGGTTTTATGTAGTTTTGGACCGGACAATGTTTGATAAAGAAGTCATAGGATTGCCTAGCTTCTTCTGGGTAGATTTCAGGAGTAGGTCCAAAGTAGTTCCACCAGTCAAAGAACCAGACTGGTAAATTGCTGTTGCATGTTTTTGCGAAGAAAAAGAACCAGGAATGGTTGAATGCTCGGATAAGAAAGGCCTTGGTCCAAGCATCTCTATAGTCATAATAGGAATAGCCTTTCGGCCAGAAAGGGATTGAGAATGCCTTTTGTGTGCTAGGTTCTCCCCAAGATTCTCTGGAGATGACCTTCAGAATTTTGCATTTTGAGAAGACAATGAGGTTGGGGTCATTGTCGTCTCTGGTATGCGAGATTTCGGCAGATTCAGAATCTACCAAAACGAACTCATAGAACTTTTGGGTTTTTGCCGGGTCAGAAGGAAACCATTGGAAGTCTTTGGAGAAGAGATTTTTTATGAAGGGTCCAAAGTCCTTTTGGTCAGGGGGATTGAATTCTTTTGTGAGGCAGATATTTTGTAGGGATGATTGCTTGAGGATGTATCTGTGGAAATGCTTGGTGGATTTCTGTTTGTCAGTTTTTTGTGGAGTCCTTGGGTTTAGAGGACTGTTTGTGAGAGCTGGGAATTGGGATAAGGATTGAAATTGGTTTTGCGTTTGGACAACGCTTTTTGCTGGGGACGAGCTTGCTGAAGCATAATCCTGTGGGGTTTGCTTGCGAGGGTTTCCCCTCCCCGCCATTCTTGAGAACCTGTTTTAAACAAGATTAAAAAGGTACATTAGAAAGAATGCAATCCCTAATGATCCTGTCAGCAGTTTGTTGGCGAATGTTGAGGATCCTGATTTCACTGGAGAGAATGATATGTTTAATCTTCTCGGAGTGAAATGATTCTTGAGCAGTTTTGCGAACGGTCTTTTGGGCTTCAAAGACTCGAAAATAGGAGTAGTAGGCCTTTTGTTTGTCTTGGAGGGTTTTGAAATAAGGAAAGGGGGCCATGTGTTTTAAGGTTTTCCCTGCAGAAATTCTCTTGTCAGAAAATCTGGTAAAGAATTGCTTTCTCCTTTGATAAATTCAATTTCAAAATCAAAGACAGATAAAATGGCTTGCCATCGAGCAAAAATTTGTTTTGAGACAATGTTCTGGACATCTTTTTGAAGTATATCTTTTGCGGATTTGCAATCAACTCTAAGAAGAAAAGACTTGTTGTATAAATCATCTTGAAATTTGGAAATGCAAGCGACGATGGAAAGGATTTCCTTTTTAATCGTGCTATAGTTTAACTGAGGCCCAGCCCAGCAACCAGAGTAGAATCTAACCAGTTGCTCTTTGCTTTCTGGATTGATCCTTTGTTTAAGAATGCCACCAAAACCAATGTTGGAGGCATCAGTTTCAACAATCATAAAAGCATTGGGCTGAGGAAGGCCTAGGCAAGGAAGAGATTTAATCTTGCTTTTGATGATTTGGACGGCTTTGGTTTGATCAGAACCCCAAGGAGCAGGATTCTTTTTGAGTCTGGAAAATAAGGGAATGCAGAGTTTTCTGAGATCGGGAAAGAAATCAGAAATATAATTGAGGCAACCAAGGAATCTTTGTAATTGAGTTTTGTCTTTGATTTCGTCGGGAAATCTATCTGTGAACTCAATGCTCCTTTGGATAGGTTTGATGGTTTGTTGATGAATGTCATGGCCAAGAAATCTAATCTTGGTCTGAAAGAGTTTTATCTTAGTGGCAGATAAAACTAATCCATTCTTTTTGATGACATGCAGAAAGGTATTGAGATGCTTAGAGTGTTCTTCTAAGGTTAGGGAATAAATGAGGATATCGTCGATGTAGACGATGAGGAAGTCAGAGAAGGGATTCAGAATATCATTCATAATCCTTTGATATTCTGAAGGGGCATTTTTGAGACCAAAGGGCATGACATTCCATTCGTAATGCCCAAATGGTACAGTGAAGGCGGTTTTGTATCTGTCTTCTTCGACAATCTGGATTTGCCAGTAACCGCTCTTCATGTCAAACTTAGAGAAGACTTTTGCTTCGAAAAGTCTGTTGAGGAGGTCTCTCTTATTGGGGATAGGATACCTGATCCATTGTAAGGCTTTGTTGAGGGGTTTGTAGTTGATAACCAGCCTAGGAACGCCTCTTTCCTTTTCGGCTGCGTTCATGACATAGAAAGCCGCGCAACTCCAGGGAGATTGAGATTTTCTAATTAGTTTCTTAACTAACAAGGTCTCAATTTCTTTCTTGCAGGTTTCTAAGAGTTCTTTGTTCATTTGAATAGGCCTAGCTTTGGTTGGGATATCTCTCTCATGAAAGTCCTTTTCATAGGGGAGATAAACATGATGCTTCTTTCTGTCCCAGAAGGCATTGGGGATATCCGCACAGACTTGCTCTTTGAAGAGATTCTCGAAGTCTAGGGCCTTGGTTTGCCAAAGAGGGCTTTGCAGCCTTTCTTCAATCTTTAAAAACCCAATTTCATTAGTTAAATCTCTAATGAGGGTTTTCTTATGCTGAATGCTGTTAAGCTGTCTTTTGATAGAAGCATTTTGAAGGAGATCAAGATCTCTGCTCTTAATTGGGGAAAGGAAGGGGAAGTCTAGGTTTTTTCCTAGAATCTTGGCATGAATTCCGTCTTTATCAACTGAGAAGGGATAAAGCTGGGTTAGGAATGGGGATCCTAGGATGACTTCTTGTTGAAGATCTTTGACAAGGACAAAAGAGTTTAGGAGACACCATCCATTGCTGCAGACGGAGGCTTCAGGAATTTTGTAGTTTAACTGCATTTTAATGCCGCTGGCATTAAGAAGTCTTTCATTGGTCTTGACAAAATACTTGGAATTGACAAGGCCTTCTCTGATACAGTTGAGATCAGCTCCGCTGTCAATGAGGGCGACAATTTTGAAGGTGGAATCTTCAATCTTAATCTTAACAGGACAATACCATTTTTGGCATTCTACTTTGTTAAGAGCTGAAAGAAAGAGATTGTCTTGCTGAAAAGAGGGGTTAAATGATTCATTTTGCGAGATGAGGGGTTTTTTGCTGGTAGAGGAAGAGGTTCTAATTTTAACAGAGCCTTGGCTGGATCTGTTAGATGATCTTATCTCAGAACTACAGCTAGATTCATTTTTAGATTCTAGCTTGTTAATTCTGATTTCTATGAGATCATCCATAGAGTCTCTTAGTCTAACATACTCTTGAAGTCCTTTAACTTCTTTCTTGAGAGTATTGACTTCTGATTGAAGGTCTTTGATGGTGACTTTGGAACCTAGAATATTATTACTAGGTTGATTTTCAAAGAGTTTGGAGATGCTGAAGGGTCTATTGAGGGCTGGTCTTTGCTCGTTGAAGATAAGATCCTTAAGTTTCATGAAATAATCATGCTTAGTTTGAGGATCTGGGATCTGATTGATGAGGTCAAAAAGAGCTTCTTCTCTTTCTGCTTTGGTAATAACATTGCAGTAATGCTGAGGTTGATCTTGGTCAGAGCTTGAAGAGTCATAGTTGATCTCATATAATCCTTCATTGTCAGAGGAGGATTCAGTGTCTAGGCAGAGAAGTTCACCAATCTTTTCTTTAAGATCTGGTTCATCTTTGAGAAGCTCGTTGATCTTCTGCTTCATTGGACAGCTGTTGGCCTTGTGACCTGGCTTACGACACTTGTAGCAGATAATCTTTTTGCCGTAGCTGGGTCTATTAGGCTTGCTATCTCTGGTGTGGACAGGTTTATCATACCTGTTAGATCTCTGTTTAGAGCGCCTAAAGAATTCTCTTTTTGGTCTAAGAGTCTTCTCTTTTCTAGCTCTGGAGGGGGCTTGGATCTTTTCCATGCCAAAGGCTTCACAGAAGTTTCCCATTTCTCTTCTGGATTTACCCTTTTCTCCCCCGTATTTTGCTTGAATTTTTAATTCAGTGCATAATGCTAACCCTTCTTTCTTGATGAATGCTCCAAGCTGCCCATAGGTGATATCCTTCCAAGGGATTTCTTCCTTACCTATGTTTTCTTTAAGCTTGGTAACGATTCTTTTTGCGAAGAGGGATGGTAATCCTGAAACAAATCTTTCTTTCCAAAAAGATTCGTTACAGTCTGGTCTTTTAAGGACATAGGTGATGAAGACGTCCTTGTACCACCTATAATCACTTAGAGTTGGGCATCTAAGTTCTGTTAGGGTGATCTTGTTGGCTTGAAGTTCTTCATGCGGGTTGCCAACGAAATACATACTTATAGCATATATAAGTTGGTTGGTTGCATTTTGATCTGTAGAGATCCTTCCCTGATCGTCTTCTGTAGAGACGGTGGCGTTTAGGATATCTAATTGTTGTTGTAAGTTCAAGGCATTATCCCACCAGTATTTAAGCTGACCAGTGAAGCCTTGAATTATAAGACATGCTGCTGTCTTATCCGTTTGATCATGGGTTCTATAGGCTGCTTTAGCCATTCCCATTTCTTGGAGAGTATTCATGATTTCTCCTTCTGATTTGCCATCTATGTTCCATTCATAGATGGATGTTCCATTGTAATCCGTGGTCCTGAATTTAGCTCTTTCTTCATACTGAAGATCAGGAGGAGTTGGACGATTGTAGTAATTTCTAGTATCAGTATGTGCTCCAAATCTTTTGGAGTAATGCTGAGATCCGTTTCCCCTTCTCCTGAGTTTATTAACCTCTGGGGATTCAGATCCTAGAAATGCGATTTTGCTGATGGAGTGGCTCGTCTTGCTAGAGCTACTTATAGAGTCTCCAGAGTCCTTCTTAGACTTACTGCTACAGTTGCCTTTATTCTTTAGGCAGTTGATATTTGCAGCTGGAGAGGTGACGCGTTTTGAGGAGGAAGCCTGGATATTATCCATCCTTTGGTTAATGGCTAGGTGGAAGGAATCCATCCTTTGATTGATTCTATCAAGGATAGAAGGAGGGCTAAGGCTGATGTTGCTTAAGAGATTGTTAGGAATACTTTCAGCTTGAAAGTGAGGCCTACTAATATCTCTAGGAAACTTAGGGGAACTCAATCCTTTATCCATACCAAGATGAATCTGATCTATTTGTTCAGAGATGGTATGAAGGATTTGATTGCTGTAGTTGTTTTGGGAGTAGATCTTCTTGATATCTCCCAAATTGGTCTGACTATGATCCTGCTCAGGTCTCCCTTTCTTAAAGGGATCAGCACGAATATCTTCATTGTCATGTTTAACAATGATACTCTTGAGCGGAGGATGAACAGAGGTACTGGTTCCTGAGGGAAAAAGATTCCAGGTTCTAGAAATCCTATTTTGCACTTCTAAGGATGGAAGATGGAATGGGTCATCAATGTCCTTTTTAGACAGATAAATAGAGAACCATCTAAAGAAAAGAATATTAGTTTGGAGATTGTTCATCTCTTCATAATATTCCTCTTGGATTCTATCTCTGCAATCTTTGTCTAGTTGCATGAACCATTTTCTCCTTTTGTTGTTGCTGGTACCATAGAAATCTTTTCTAAGATACTCTTTATCAATGGTAAAACCTTCTTTGGTTAAGACATTGATAGTAGAATAGTTATGCATGTTGGTAGAGGTAGGAGAATGGTCACCAACAGACTCTTCCTCATTCTGGGGAATGATTCTAGGAAGAGGATGGGCAAAGTCTATATGATCTCTTCTTAGAGAACTATTTCTGGAGAACTCACTGGTCATGGAGTAGAAGGGGTCACTAATAGAATTCCGAGCAGGGGCAAAGCTAGGTCGGTTGGTTGAGTTTTCTCTGACCGAATTGAACCTGATGAGAATTCTACCATCAGACTCTTCTATGATCTGAGAGATCTCTTGTTGTTCCAGGTTTCTAGGAGGGTTGTCGTTGTCGACCTCTAGGGTTTCAGGAATAGTAATGTCTTTCCACTTGATGGTCTTGGGAGTAAAAGTGCAAGACTTTTCAGCTTCTAATTGAAGAAGAACAGTCTCTCCATGAGCTAGAGGGGTAATGGTGCACTTTGGATCTGTTAAAGAACTCATGAGTTTGAAATGCAGTCTATAAATAACAGCAAAGTTCTTAGTGAACTGTTTGCAGTTGTTATTTAGCATTTTGATGTCTAGGATGACGGTTTGACAAATCCTAGGGTCAGTCAAGTCGACTGAGAAGTTTGGAGAACAATTGAAGAACAAAGGTCCATTGCAGATGTTGGATTGTACTAAAGCCAGAATCGAGTCTTTGTAAGAGAGAAACCGGTCATCCCTAAGGGCTAGGAAGACAGGAGAATCAATTCCTTTTCTATGAAGAGGTTTTAAAGCAATTTGGATTAACCCAAGATGCAAAAATCTATAACCTTTTCTAAGATAACTTTGAATGGTTGTAGGATTGAGAAGCCTAAGAGACTGCTGCTCTTTTGTAAGGCAGATGGTTGATTCTTGGTGTTTGATGCAATTGGCATGGAACAAGTCCAAGATCCCAGATCTATAAATAGACTGAGGATTGTCTGGAATAGTCCAGTCTTGAATATTGTCAGGGTCAAGCCCTCACTTGTTAAACATGACAATGAAGATATTCGTGCTGATCCCTTTAAGAAAGGGAGACCTGAGCAGGATCATAGTCAGACCAATTTGGGAGATATCAAGAAGATCTACTCCCAAAACAACTACAGCAATCAAATCCTTCATACCATCTCTGAACAAATAGATCAGATTCATCTTGGTATGGATAAAGGATTGAGTTCCCCTAAGTTTCCTAGAGATATTAGTAGGCCTCACTTTCAAGCTGAAAGTATTCCTAACAATCTCTTAAGCAACATCAGCCTTAGCCCTCCTTCTATCCTTGATAGAATCAATCAAAGGATGGATTCCTTCCACCTAGCCATTAACCAAAGGATGGATAATATCCAGGCTTCCTCCTCAAAACGCGTCACCTCTCCAGCTGCAAATATCAACTGCCTAAAGAATAAAGGCAACTGTAGCAGTAAGTCTAAGAAGGACTCTGGAGACTCTATAAGTAGCTCTAGCAAGACGAGCCACTCCATCAGCAAAATCGCATTTCTAGGATCTGAATCCCCAGAGGTTAATAAACTCAGGAGAAGGGGAAACGGATCTCAGCATTACTCCAAAAGATTTGGAGCACATACTGATACTAGAAATTACTACAATCGTCCAACTCCTCCTGATCTTCAGTATGAAGAAAGAGCTAAATTCAGGACCACGGATTACAATGGAACATCCATCTATGAATGGAACATAGATGGCAAATCAGAAGGAGAAATCATGAATACTCTCCAAGAAATGGGAATGGCTAAAGCAGCCTATAGAACCCATGATCAAACGGATAAGACAGCAGCATGTCTTATAATTCAAGGCTTCACTGGTCAGCTTAAATACTGGTGGGATAATGCCTTGAACTTACAACAACAATTAGATATCCTAAACGCCACCGTCTCTACAGAAGACGATCAGGGAAGGATCTCTACAGATCAAAATGCAACCAACCAACTTATATATGCTATAAGTATGTATTTCGTTGGCAACCCGCATGAAGAACTTCAAGCCAACAAGATCACCCTAACAGAACTTAGATGCCCAACTCTAAGTGATTATAGGTGGTACAAGGACGTCTTCATCACCTATGTCCTTAAAAGACCAGACTGTAACGAATCTTTTTGGAAAGAAAGATTTGTTTCAGGATTACCATCCCTCTTCGCAAAAAGAATCGTTACCAAGCTTAAAGAAAACATAGGTAAGGAAGAAATCCCTTGGAAGGATATCACCTATGGGCAGCTTGGAGCATTCATCAAGAAAGAAGGGTTAGCATTATGCACTGAATTAAAAATTCAAGCAAAATACGGGGGAGAAAAGGGTAAATCCAGAAGAGAAATGGGAAACTTCTGTGAAGCCTTTGGCATGGAAAAGATCCAAGCCCCCTCCAGAGCTAGAAAAGAGAAGACTCTTAGACCAAAAAGAGAATTCTTTAGGCGCTCTAAACAGAGATCTAACAGGTATGATAAACCTGTCCACACCAGAGATAGCAAGCCTAATAGACCCAGCTACGGCAAAAAGATTATCTGCTACAAGTGTCGTAAGCCAGGTCACAAGGCCAACAGCTGTCCAATGAAGCAGAAGATCAACGAGCTTCTCAAAGATGAACCAGATCTTAAAGAAAAGATTGGTGAACTTCTCTGCCTAGACACTGAATCCTCCTCTGACAATGAAGGATTATATGAGATCAACTATGACTCTTCAAGCTCTGACCAAGATCAACCTCAGCATTACTGCAATGTTATTACCAAAGCAGAAAGAGAAGAAGCTCTTTTTGACCTCATCAATCAGATCCCAGATCCTCAAACTAAGCATGATTATTTCATGAAACTTAAGGATCTTATCTTCAACGAGCAAAGACCAGCCCTCAATAGACCCTTCAGCATCTCCAAACTCTTTGAAAATCAACCTAGTAATAATATTCTAGGTTCCAAAGTCACCATCAAAGACCTTCAATCAGAAGTCAATACTCTCAAGAAAGAAGTTAAAGGACTTCAAGAGTATGTTAGACTAAGAGACTCTATGGATGATCTCATAGAAATCAGAATTAACAAGCTAGAATCTAAAAATGAATCTAGCTGTAGTTCTGAGATAAGATCATCTAACAGATCCAGCCAAGGCTCTGTTAAAATTAGAACCTCTTCCTCTACCAGCAAAAAACCCCTCATCTCGCAAAATGAATCATTTAACCCCTCTTTTCAGCAAGACAATCTCTTTCTTTCAGCTCTTAACAAAGTAGAATGCCAAAAATGGTATTGTCCTGTTAAGATTAAGATTGAAGATTCCACCTTCAAAATTGTCGCCCTCATTGACAGCGGAGCTGATCTCAACTGTATCAGAGAAGGCCTTGTCAATTCCAAGTATTTTGTCAAGACCAATGAAAGACTTCTTAATGCCAGCGGCATTAAAATGCAGTTAAACTACAAAATTCCTGAAGCCTCCGTCTGCAGCAATGGATGGTGTCTCCTAAACTCTTTTGTCCTTGTCAAAGATCTTCAACAAGAAGTCATCCTAGGATCCCCATTCCTAACCCAGCTTTATCCCTTCTCAGTTGATAAAGACGGAATTCATGCCAAGATTCTAGGAAAAAACCTAGACTTCCCCTTCCTTTCCCCAATTAAGAGCAGAGATCTTGATCTCCTTCAAAATGCTTCTATCAAAAGACAGCTTAACAGCATTCAGCATAAGAAAACCCTCATTAGAGATTTAACTAATGAAATTGGGTTTTTAAAGATTGAAGAAAGGCTGCAAAGCCCTCTTTGGCAAACCAAGGCCCTAGACTTCGAGAATCTCTTCAAAGAGCAAGTCTGTGCGGATATCCCCAATGCCTTCTGGGACAGAAAGAAGCATCATGTTTATCTCCCCTATGAAAAGGACTTTCATGAGAGAGATATCCCAACCAAAGCTAGGCCTATTCAAATGAACAAAGAACTCTTAGAAACCTGCAAGAAAGAAATTGAGACCTTGTTAGTTAAGAAACTAATTAGAAAATCTCAATCTCCCTGGAGTTGCGCGGCTTTCTATGTCATGAACGCAGCCGAAAAGGAAAGAGGCGTTCCTAGGCTGGTTATCAACTACAAACCCCTCAACAAAGCCTTACAATGGATCAGGTATCCTATCCCCAATAAGAGAGACCTCCTCAACAGACTTTTCGAAGCAAAAGTCTTCTCTAAGTTTGACATGAAGAGCGGTTACTGGCAAATCCAGATTGTCGAAGAAGACAGATACAAAACCGCCTTCACTGTACCATTTGGGCATTACGAATGGAATGTCATGCCCTTTGGTCTCAAAAATGCCCCTTCAGAATATCAAAGGATTATGAATGATATTCTGAATCCCTTCTCTGACTTCCTCATCGTCTACATCGACGATATCCTCATTTATTCCCTAACCTTAGAAGAACACTCTAAGCATCTCAATACCTTTCTGCATGTCATCAAAAAGAATGGATTAGTTTTATCTGCCACTAAGATAAAACTCTTTCAGACCAAGATTAGATTTCTTGGCCATGACATTCATCAACAAACCATCAAACCTATCCAAAGGAGCATTGAGTTCACAGATAGATTTCCCGACGAAATCAAAGACAAAACTCAATTACAAAGATTCCTTGGTTGCCTCAATTATATTTCTGATTTCTTTCCCGATCTCAGAAAACTCTGCATTCCCTTATTTTCCAGACTCAAAAAGAATCCTGCTCCTTGGGGTTCTGATCAAACCAAAGCCGTCCAAATCATCAAAAGCAAGATTAAATCTCTTCCTTGCCTAGGCCTTCCTCAGCCCAATGCTTTTATGATTGTTGAAACTGATGCCTCCAACATTGGTTTTGGTGGCATTCTTAAACAAAGGATCAATCCAGAAAGCAAAGAGCAACTAGTTAGATTCTACTCTGGTTGCTGGGCTGGGCCTCAGTTAAACTATAGCACGATTAAAAAGGAAATCCTTTCCATCGTCGCTTGCATTTCCAAATTTCAAGATGATTTATACAACAAGTCTTTTCTTCTTAGAGTTGATTGCAAATCCGCAAAAGATATACTTCAAAAAGATGTCCAGAACATTGTCTCAAAACAAATTTTTGCTCGATGGCAAGCCATTTTATCTGTCTTTGATTTTGAAATTGAATTTATCAAAGGAGAAAGCAATTCTTTACCAGATTTTCTGACAAGAGAATTTCTGCAGGGAAAACCTTAAAACACATGGCCCCCTTTCCTTATTTCAAAACCCTCCAAGACAAACAAAAGGCCTACTACTCCTATTTTCGAGTCTTTGAAGCCCAAAAGACCGTTCGCAAAACTGCTCAAGAATCATTTCACTCCGAGAAGATTAAACATATCATTCTCTCCAGTGAAATCAGGATCCTCAACATTCGCCAACAAACTGCTGACAGGATCATTAGGGATTGCATTCTTTCTAATGTACCTTTTTAATCTTGTTTAAAACAGGTTCTCAAGAATGGCGGGGAGGGGAAACCCTCGCAAGCAAACCCCACAGGATTATGCTTCAGCAAGCTCGTCCCCAGCAAAAAGCGTTGTCCAAACGCAAAACCAATTTCAATCCTTATCCCAATTCCCAGCTCTCACAAACAGTCCTCTAAACCCAAGGACTCCACAAAAAACTGACAAACAGAAATCCACCAAGCATTTCCACAGATACATCCTCAAGCAATCATCCCTACAAAATATCTGCCTCACAAAAGAATTCAATCCCCCTGACCAAAAGGACTTTGGACCCTTCATAAAAAATCTCTTCTCCAAAGACTTCCAATGGTTTCCTTCTGACCCGGCAAAAACCCAAAAGTTCTATGAGTTCGTTTTGGTAGATTCTGAATCTGCCGAAATCTCGCATACCAGAGACGACAATGACCCCAACCTCATTGTCTTCTCAAAATGCAAAATTCTGAAGGTCATCTCCAGAGAATCTTGGGGAGAACCTAGCACACAAAAGGCATTCTCAATCCCTTTCTGGCCGAAAGGCTATTCCTATTATGACTATAGAGATGCTTGGACCAAGGCCTTTCTTATCCGAGCATTCAACCATTCCTGGTTCTTTTTCTTCGCAAAAACATGCAACAGTAATTTACCAGTCTGGTTCTTTGACTGGTGGAACTACTTTGGACCTACTCCTGAAATCTACCCAGAAGAAGCTAGGCAATCCTATGACTTCTTTATCAAACATTGTCCGGTCCAAAACTACATAAAACCAATACAATTCCATAGGTGCACTGGTGTATCTTGGATACTCTGCTGGATCTATGAACTCCAGCAAGCATTACCCTGTCCGTGTCCCCTTTCTCTCTGTCGCAAGTTCAAAGTTCGATGGTGGGAAAAGATTGATCCAGAATCCTACTCACTCAACAACATCCATGCAATTTTCAAAGCAAAAGGAACACAAGCTTCTCCTGCCCCCTCAAAGGAGATTGTCATTCACCCGTCAGGAGTCCCGGTGGCAACTGCGTCACCCTCACAAATCCAAGACCAAGACTGGCTTGACTACCAAGAATGGAAGAAATACAAGAATCTCATTACTAAGCAAAACTCAGTAACAATTGTTGACATCTCGGACGAGAAGCCCAAGTCTTGGGCTGATAAAGTCCAAGAAGAAGAAGAACAAGCCAGCTCGACCAATTTAGCCCAGCAAACTGATTATGACCCATATGATCAGTTCGCACAAGACCCTTACGCCCAGTAAGGTTGCAAGTCCATATGACCCATATGATCAGTTCGCACAAAAAACTTTGAATGGTTGTAGGATTGAGAACCCTCGCAAGCAAACAGTCCTCTATACTAGGACACGGCCTCAGGACTAGGCGTGTTGCGGTGTATGGGTGGCTCAATGGGTTGAGCATGGCCATAGCATCAGCAGTGGATGTAAGATAGACTCGATGGGTTTGAGTGTGGGCCATAGCGTCGGCGGTGGAGGATAAACTCGAGGGACTCGAGGGGGTGGACGTAGCGTCGGCGGTGAAGGAAGGAGATGAGAAGAGAGACTTTTTGTGACGTCGATCTAAGGATGGAGGCAATATGGCTCTCAACAATAGCTTAGATTAAAATGGACGTAAACATTGTTAAAAAAGCCTAGTGAGGCTTAAATAGGGAGGCGGCCTCGGATGGGCCGAGACGCGTCCAATGGGCTACCCACTATGCAATAGTGAGGCACACACCCAAAATAGGAATACTAAAAATAGACTTACTAAAAAATGGAAACTACTAATTAAAGCAAGTGTTCAAATGGAATCCAAAATACATCAAATAAACCTCTAAAGCCAGAAATAGGCTAAGCTAGCACTTGGGCCTTTGTGGGGCTTCGACGACGGCGATAGATGCGGCGACGAAGGCACGAGGGCGGTGCGCTGGGGCGCGAGTGCGGCGCTAGCCTGGCTTAGGCTTCTAAGGTGTCCTCCAATGATGTGCTCGAGCCAGACATGGAAGTGCCCGGCTGGATGTCTTTTGGGCCCTGTATGGTGGCGAGGAGCCTTAGGGCAGGCGCGGCTTCGGGTGTGCCTTGGCTGGCCACTAGGCGCGTGACCAAGGATTGGGTGGCCTTGGTGATGGCCTTGGCACGAGCCCTGGTCACAGGCCCATCACTTCTCACACTCATGGCCTCCTCCTCTTTAGTGGCGCTCATGGTAGGTAGGGTCGCATCACGCTCCCCCACTTGGGGGTGAAGCGTCCCCGCTTCACTCTCATCAAACTCTAGCGCCACGTAGGGTGTAAGATCCGCTACGTTGAATGTGGCATGGACCCCAAAATCTGGAGGCAAGTTGACTTGGTAGGCGTTGTCGCCGATGGCCTTGACAACCCGAAAATGGCCATCTCCACACGGCGATAGCTTGGTCTCGCGACGACTTGGAAAGCTCTCTTTGCGTAAGTGCACCCACACCATATCTCCAGGTGCAAAGGTGACCTTGTGCCTGCCAGAGTTGTGCTGGGCCTCACACTGTTCCGTCCTCCTTTCAAGTTGCTCACGGGTTCGCCGGTGGAGCTCTTGCACTTGGTGGGCGCGGTTGGCGGCAGATACATTCTCTCCATCCTTTAGTGGGTGAGGCAACATGTCCAATGGGGTCAATGGATTTATCCCATACACCACCTCAAATGGTGTCAATCTCGTAGCTGAGTGCCTGGACCTATTATATGCAAACTCAACAAGTGGAAGTAAGTCCTCCCAATGCTTGGGATTGGCCTTGAGCATGGTTCGGAGGAGGGCTCCTAGGGTTCT
This sequence comes from Rheum nobile, assembly GCA_027886185.1. NCBI lineage: Eukaryota > Viridiplantae > Streptophyta > Magnoliopsida > Caryophyllales > Polygonaceae > Rheum > Rheum nobile. Next base: position 1,602,449 of record WOAB01000497.1, on the reverse strand, counting down.
ATTGGTGACCTCTGTTTGGCCATCCGTTTGTGGGTGATAGCTTGTGGAAAATAAGAGCTTGGTCCCTAGCTTCCCCCAAAGTGTCCTCCAAAACTGCCCAACAAACTTTGTGTCTCTATCACTAACTATAGTCCTAGGCACACCATGTAGTCTCACCACAAACTCAAAGCAAACCAATTTGCGTGCACTCTAGTGAAAACCAGTATTGAAGACTATTCTGTTGTATTTGGACAAAATGTAAACTACCACAAATCAACTTTCCAAGTTACAAAAAATTTCTCAAATACTAGGAAGAATATTATTCAACAAACGCTCAACATCACATGTACAACCTCCTTGGAAAAATATTTAGGATCCCCAATTATTAATGGAAAAGTTAATAAAGATACATTTAATGACATTATCATCAAATCTAGAATCAACTATCTAAATGGAAAGCTAATACTCTTCTCAAGTGTGAAGATCTACATTAATTAAATCTAACCTCTCAGCACGACCATTTTATCATGCAGAATTTCATGCTCCCCACAAATATTCACAATGAACTAGACAAAATCAACAAAAGTTTCTTCTGGAATAAAGATAACTCCTACAAACCACTAATTGGTTGGGATAAAATCTGCAAATCCAAACAATTTGAAGGATTAAGGATAAGAAAGAAAAAAAATGTTAATGAAGCTTTAAAAATGAATTGTTTTTGGAAAATCATCGAGGAACCAACCAACATTTAGGTTGAGATAAAAAAAACGAAAAGTATCTTAAAGAAGACAACATTTTCAACTAACAAAAAACCAACTCTTCGTGGCATTGGTCTAAACTTTACCTGTTAAAATATTCATTCATCAAAGGTTTAAAATGGCAAGTTGGAGATGTGGTAACCATTAAGTTTTGGTCGGATTCTTGGAGAAAAATTGACAACTTAACAACCAAAGCTAAAAACCCAAACCTAGTTAACACAAACACCAGAGTTAGCAATTTCATTATCAATAACTCCTCTTGGGATACTAATAAGCTCAAATCGATCATTGATGAAGAATCGACTCTCATTATATCCGACATACTGATACCAATAAATCCAATCAAAGACACACTTTATTGGGAACATAGTAGAAATGGATGGTTTTCAACAAGCTCGACTCATCAATATTTAACAAAGCACACAGAAAACAATAATCTCAATCTAGAATGGATTTGGAATCTGGACACTTATTCAAAAATAAAAAAAACTTATGAAAATTGCCCATAATGGATTACCAACCAATAAATGATTACAAGATAAGCATGTTGATGTTCCGCAAAACTGTTGCTTCTGCAAGAGGACATTTTCACCTCATAACAAAATGTCCTCAAACAATAAAGCACCTAAGATTAACAAACAATAGATCTACACAAATTACCCTAAATACAAGAACACATAACATTAAACCTAGTGAATTCTTAGCAAAAATTAATCTCTCTCTTTCCAAAAGGGAAATAGTCAAAGTGGCAACCCTTTGGTGGTGTATCTGGCACAAAAGAAATCTAACACTATTTGACTCAAACCAAGCAGACAAAATATAAGACATAACAATTTATTCAAATCAACAAATCAAACAATGGAATCAAACCAAAAAAAATGGTCTGGGATGATATCATTCCCTCTGTAGGGTGTAGAAGAATCACAAGGAAAAGTAAAAACCTAAAATGGAAACGACCACCTCCAAGTCATCACAAAATTAATTTTGATGGATCTAAGCTTTCTAATGGATCGGCGTCTATTGGATTTATAATTGGAAATAACCATGCAGAACCAATTCACATGTCCACACTCAAATGTGGGAAAAACAATATACTATTAACTGAAGCCATAACACTGAGAAAAAGCATCTCAACTATTAAAAACATAGGTTTGTCTGATATCATCATTGAGGGTGATAACTTATGTTTGATTAATGCGGTCAATGGAAGTTGGAGCTGTCCCTGGGAGATTGAGATGATCGTTACTGACATCCTTTGCGACCTATGGACGTTCCATCATGTGGAGATTTGTCATATCTTTAGGGAAGTGAATAGGGTGGCCGACTAGCTTAGCCATCTGTGTCATCTTCCCCCGACTGCTGACTTCATGCTAGATCAATGTCTTTCTAATCTCATATGCAAAGATACTTAGGCTTTTCAAACTCTTTCCTTATAAAAATGCTTATTTTTAAAGAGATGGAGCATAAAAATTGAATTGAGCGGGCTGTTCAAATGGTGAAATATACAGTATGTTAGAAGGGAAAATAATTGGAAAATTGAAGAGGCAGTGGCTGGCCATTACGCAATTAACAAGGGAGAGATACCTGCAAAGGCCATTATTATGATTGCCGAGAAAGTATGCAATAACAGTCTAACAGACTTCTACGTACCAAATTTACTCGGTTGTTTCCCATGCATTCACTCTAAGGGGGCATTTGGTTTGACAAGGGGAAACGGAAAGGGAAAGGGATTGAAAAATTAAGGGAATAGAAAGGGAATGTGTTAAAATCAAATTTTGTTTGGTTTATCCCATGAATGGAATGATTACGTTTGCATTACTTTTTTAAGTGTTTAGTTTGTTAATTATTGAATTACAATTTGAGTTATTATTTTTTTAATTTTGCCAAATCTATGCATAACCAGACATAAAGTATCAAATCACAAGTACCCAATCTATGCATACCAAACATAAGTACCAAATCTATGCATAACCAAAATACAAGTACCAAATGTAACTCTAACATATCCTAATCACTTCTTCAACAAATCCTTGACATACTGTTTCTTCAACGCCGTAGTTGCTTGATAAAAAACACGCAGCTTAGGTTCCTCAACCATCAAGATAGTAGCTACCTATCAAGTTTAAAAACCATTTCGAATCAAGGTTTGAAACAGTAAATAACTATAAAAAAAACTAGACACATTTTTTAAAATATGACATTGTTACCTCTAAGAATCACTTATTACTACTCAGCATTGGAGCCAAATGTTGAAAAAAATCCATAAATGGTTAGACAACAACACCAGCAACAGACAGTAGAAGCATCAGACAACAGGCAGTATTCAGCAAACTCTAGCTAATTGGTTAGACAACAACATCTAATGACCCACACATATAAACTTCATAATTCACAAATGGGCAAACAATGATTGAAAATCAGCAAAACACAAACCGGGTTTGGTTCTCCTAGTAAAATCTCTAAGCAAGCCAGTAAAATCAGCAAGCCAGTAAAATCAGTGGAAAGGGTGCCTAGTAAAATCAGCAAGCCAGTTTTTACAGTAGTTATACTAATCTCTAAGCAGAAAAAAAAAACATACAAGGCAACCAAAGTGATTATTATATGAAACTTCCAACAAAGAACAGTGGCATCTAGGCATTTTTAGCTCAGATTCAGTAGAACCCTCCAAATTGCTCAAACTATCAAACTAGATTCAGTAGAACCCTCCAAATTTTCAAATTTCGAAGCTACACCTCCGAAATTAACAAGAACGTATTCTCGTTAATTTGTCACGATTTACAAACAAAATTAGGGATCTAATCCCACTACAAAACCGATCAAAATTAGGGTAAGATTCGAAGCTTACAGTGAATAATAGCGAATTAGGCATGGAGTTGAGTTTGGCACTGGTGAGTTCCAATCCGAAATCCATAGAGAGAAGAGAAAATGGGGAGACTTGTCGAGGAAGAAGACGATGAGGGATGAGGAGTACGAGGGAGGGAGAGACGAAGAAGACGATTGTTTGTGAAGAGTCAAGAGGAAACAGCACCGCCAGCGAGCGAGCAAGGTGTGGAGGAGGCGCTGGAAAGGGAATGAAATGTCGTGAAGTTGGGGAAGAAACAGATGGAAGATTGTCTCCTGAATGAAAACCCTAAAAAAATGCAACCAAATGGCCTATGATGTAAACCGGCTTTGTATCCGTTTGTTTTGGCCCATTTAGAGCTAAACAAACGGGCCCTAAGCCTGTACTCCTGATCTCGCATTTACGACTCTTTGCCAGCTTTTTAATTAACTAGTACGTAGTAGTATAGATTTTCTACGAAAAAAATACTAACAAGTAGTATTGATTTTCTTGCAGATAGCGGCTGCTCATTTTACATTTACATGTTTTAACCATACTTTACGTGTTTTCATCCTTGTTTGATGGAAAATTCATTCATTTCCTCTACATCAACGCGATTTATGATACTATCTGAGTGAAACAAGGCATGTAAAGAAGACTAGAGGTTGTATATTAGGAGGGAGTTTTACATACATTTGATCCTTATTGTACAACATGAAAAGTTATAGGGGTCATTGGATCAAGGGGATGGAGGGCTGAGATTAAAAGAGGAGAAAATGGGTAAATAGTGACGCAGTGACATAACCGTAAATACGTCGAACTTTTTTTTTTCGGTCAACAATTTTTTTTATTTTCCGTCTATGATCGTTCTGGAATAGATAATTATTGATGTTCACATCTAAGTACTAAATGTTCAGTTTTGTGCCGTAAGGTTCACATATAACATATTCATGTTCAAACACATGTCTTTGAACATTTAGTTCTTATTTGTGAACTTAAGTGTACAAATAAATGAACATTAATAGCTTATTTGTGAACCTTCTATATAGGCTATTCCAAAATGATCAAGGGACGAAAAAAATTTGTTGAAAAAAAAAACGGACGGCCAAGATCAATTCGCATGTTGTACGATAAGGGCATGTTGTACTTGATCCCGAATCTGTATATTATATAGTTATAAGTAAACTTTTTACTTTATATGTTAAGAGTCTCACAATTTTATGAGAGAAACACCAATCGCAAAGTCTAAGACGATCCAGAAAGCATTTGAGCACGATCAACTTTGTAAGTCTATTGGAGGGTTGAACATTTATCTGAAAAAACGGAATTCCTTGTAATGGATAATTACAACTTTGGAAAGAGGAATCTATTGAAACTTTTCATACTTCATACATGGACCTATTCATATATGATTATGAATGGATATTAACAACACAACCACGGTAATTTCTTAGTAGACTGATATGTAGGACATTCACAAGGGAAGATATTCCTAGTTTTTTCGCTTAATAAATACACGAGAGATAGACACACTCAAATGTTTTGCTAAATATACACAAAAGAGGCACGCGTACACAACGCGTGGGCGTGCCACCAGCACACACGAGTTGCGTGCTCATAGCTATTGAAAAAAAGTTCTTTAAAAATTGAAAAAGCGGCACGCGTGCAGGCATGCATCCCGTACGCGTGCCATAATTTTAAAAAATGGGATTTGTTTTTATAATTGTAAGTTTATTATCGTGTTATTCGAATATCGGTTATACTAAGTATAACATAATCATAAGTTCGTTATCGTGTTATATATTCGAATGAACTTAGGAGTCCTGGGGGGCTTTAAATCTCATACCCTACATACCATAGGGTATGTAGGTATGTGGTTTACGGTTATGGAAACCCGATGGTTTTCATACCCCATAATGTATGTAAACCATAGGGTGTTCATACCATGTATTATCTTGTTTCTGAGTCTTGGGGGGCCCTAAATCCCATTATACTTAGTATAAACGATATTCAAATAATACGATAATGAACTTAGGATTACAGTATATAACCGATATTCGAATAATACGGTAACGAAGTTAAGATTACAACATACTTAATATAACCGATATTCGAATAATACGATAATGAACTTAGGATTACATTATACTTAGTATAACCGATATTCGAATAATACGATAATGAAGTTAAGATTACATTATACTTAGTATAACTGATATTTGAATAATACGATAATGAACTTATGATTAAACTATACTTAGTATAACCGATACTTGAATAATACAATAATGAAGTTAAAATTACAATATAATTAGTATAACCGATATTCGAATAATACAATATCGAACTTAGGCTATAAACATTGGTGAGTTTCTCATTTATTGGTATCCCAAAAATAAAAGAAAATGGAATTAAGTAAATACATGAGAGAGAAACGTTTCTCATTTGAGAGAATGTAAGAACCCATATCTCGCTAAGAGAATGTTTGGCTCCATTAACTTTTCCACCATATTTTGAGACGGTGGAAAACTTACGCAATGGCTAAATACACGCGAAAATGGAGCTAAATGGACGCGAAACTACACGCTTAAGCTAAGCGTCCGGTTTTATACGCTTAGCTTAAGCGTGTAGGGGTATTATTTGTATTTTAAAAAAACAGCCCACAGTTCTTACACGCTTAAGCTAAGCGTGTGCCCACACGCTTAGCTTAAGCGTGTAGTTTTTTTTTTTTTTTTTTTTTGCAAGTTGAAAAGCACACGCTTATCTTAGGCGTACAGTACAAATTTTTTTTTCTTCCAAAATTGCATTTTTTTCCATAATCATGTAGATAATTTCAATACGAGTCCGTACATATAAAATTCGTCCAAAACGGACATCGTTTGCCCCTCCAAAAGCCCAAAAAATGAACCCTTCAACCCGCGCGCGTATCTTCTTCGAACAGCCCATCCGTAAGCTTTTATAAGCTTCAATGGAGGATTTGACAAATTTCTTGGATCCGATTGAAGCCATTAACTATTGTACATTTAAGAGGACCTTATCATACACGTAATTCCACATTTAATCGGATTGAATGTCGATTAAAATCGTAGAATTTTATCCCCAAAGCCACTGTGTCGTCCAAGGGGCCGATTTGAACAAATTCAAAATTGGACCAAATCATCTTCAATTGGAGGGCATGGACCATAGGGCCTTGTTGAGGGTGTCCTAAGATTCAAAATGCCTATAAAATCCCCTTCAATCGTTGCCCCAATGCATCCAATTTCGAAGTCAAAACTCATGAATCCTAAATCCCGTTACCGGTTGTGTCTTGACCGAAATTCGAGCACATGGAAGCTTTATTCTTGCAATTGTTGGTACTACTAGCCTTGAAAATTGGTCCTTTTTCAAAGCCCTCTCTTTACATCGCCGAAAAAAGACCACTTCCATTCAATTTGGAGTTGTTTCGACGAGGTGTCAAGAAGGTATTCCGACGGGATTGAATTTGTGCCCATTTTGCGGTTTTTGGGGTATTTTTCATTTGTTTTGTCTTAATCTTGGTTTAATTAATTAATCTAGATTAGTAAAAAATATTTTTGGATCAATTTGGTGCCCGACATATAATATGTAAGTAATAAGTTTATAATATTTAACCATAATGTTTAACTATAGTATATAAGTAATAAGTATGTAATACTTAATTATAATGCATAACTATACTTTATAACTAATATATTTTGTAATACTTAACTATAATACATAACTATAGTATATAAGTAATAAGTTCATAATACTTAACCATAATGTGTAACTATAGTATATAAGTAATAAGTTCGTAATACTTAATTATAATGAAATACTATAGTAAATAAGTGTAACTATATGAAATTTCATGAAGTACTATAGTAAATAAGTCTAAGTATACTAGATTTAATGAAATAGTATAGTACATAAGTGTAACTATATGAAATTTAATGAAATACTATAGTATATAAGTCTAAGTATACTAGTTTAATGAAATACTATAGTATATAAGTCTAAGTATACTAGACTTAATGAAATACTATAGTATATAAGTCTAAGTATACTGAATTTAATGAAATACTATATTATATAAGTCTAAGTATACTAGATTTAATGAAATACTATAGTATATAAGTCTAAGTATACTGGATTTAATGAAATACTATAGTATATAAGTGTAACTATATGAAATATAATAAAATACTATAATATATAAGTTTAAGCATACTAGATTTAATGAAATACTATACTATATAAGTGTAACTATATGAAATATAATAAAATACTATAATATATAAGTTTAAGTGTAACTATATGAAATATAATGAATTACAATAGTACATAAGTGTAACTATATGATATATAATGAAATACAATAGTATATAAGTGTAACTATATGAAATATAATAAAATACTATAGTATATAAGTGTAACTATATGAAATATAATAACATACTATAGTATATAAGTCTAAGTATACTAGATATAATGAAATACTATAGTATATAAGTATAACTATATGAAATATAATGAAATACTATAGTATATACGTGTAACTATATGAAATATAATGAAATACTATAGTATATACGTGTAACTATATGAAATATAATGAAATACTATAGTATATAAGTCTAAGTATACTAGATTTAATGAAATACTATAGTACATAAGTATAACTATATGAAATATAATGAATTACAATAGTACATAAGTGTAACTATATGATATATAATGAAATACTATAGTATATAAGTGTAACTATATGAAATTTCATGAAATACTATAGTATATAAGTATAACTATATGAAATATAATAAAATACTATAGTATATAAGTCTAAGTATACTAGATTTAATGAAATACTATAGTATATAAGTGTAACTATATGAAATATAATGAATTACAATAGTACATAAGTGTAACTATATGATATATAATGAAATATTATAGTATATAAGTGTAACTATATGAAATTTCATGAAATACTATAGTATATAAGTGTAACTATATGAAATATAATAAAATACTATAGTATATAAGTCTAAGTATACTAGATTTAATGAAATACTATAGTATATAAGTTTAAGTATACTAGATTTAATGAAATACTATATACTATATAAGTGTAACTATATGAAATTTAATAAAATACTATAATATATAAGTTTAAGTATACTATATTTAATGAAATACTATACTATATAAGTGTAATTATATGAAATGTAATGAAATACTATAGTACATAAGCGTAACTATATGAAATATAATGAAATACTATAGTATATATGTGTAACTATATGAAATTAAATGAAATACTATAGTATATAAGTCTAAGTATACTAGATTTAATGAAATTATAGTATTTTATATAGTTACACTTATGTACTATAGTATATTTCATTACATTTCATATAGTTACACTTATATAGTATAGTATTTTATTAAATCTAGTATACTTAGACTTATATACTATAGTATTTCATTAAATCTAGTATACTTAGACTTATATACTATAGTATTTCATTAAATCTAGTATACTTAGACTTATTTACTATAGTACTTTATGAAATTTCATATAGTTATACTTATTTACTATAATATTTCATTAAATCTAGTATACTTAGACTTATTTACTATAGTACTTCATGAAATTTCATATAGTTACACTTATTTACTATAGTATTTCATTATAATTAAGTATTACGAACTTATTACTTGTATACTATAGTTATACATTGTGGTTAAGTATTATGAACTTATTACTTATATACTATAGTTATGTATTATAGTAAGTATTACAAAATATATTAGTTATAAAGTATAGTTATGCATTATAATTAAGTATTACGTACTTATTACTTATATACTATAGTTAAACATTATGGTTAAATATTTATGAATTTATTACTTATATACTATGTATTATAGTTAAATATTATGAACTTATTGCTTACATACTATAGTTACACATTATGGTTAAATATTATAAACTTATTACTTACATATTATATGCCGGGCACCAAATTGATCCTAAAATATTTTTTCACTAATCTAGATTAATTAACTTAACCAAGATTAAGACAAAACAAATGAAAAATACCCCCAAAATCGCAAAATGGGCACAAATTCAATCCCGCCGGAATACATTCTTGACACATCGTCGGAAAAACTCCAAATTGAATGGAAGTGGTCTTTTTCCGGCGATGTAAAGAGAGGGCTTTGAAAGAGGACCAATTTTCAAGGCTAGTAGTACCAACAATTGCAAGAATAAAGCTTTCATGTGCTCGAATTTCGATCAAGAACAACCGATAACAGGATTTAGGATTCATGAGTTTTGACTTCGAAATTGGATGCATTGGGGCAACGATTGAAGGGGATTTTATAGGCATTTTGAATCTTAGGACACCCTCAACAAGGCCCTATGGTTCATGCCCTCCAATTGAAGATGATTTGGTCCAATTTTGAATTTGTTCAAATCGGCCCCTTGAACGACACGGTGACTTTAGGGATAAAATTCTACGATTTTAATCGACATTCAATCCGATTAAATGTGGAATTACGTATATGATAAGGTCCTCTTAAATGCCCAATAGTTAATGGCTTCAATCGGATCCAAGAAATTTGCCAAATCCTCCATTGAAGCTTATAAAAGCTTACGGATGGGCTGTTCGAAGAAGATACGCGCGCGGGTTGAAGGGTTCGTTTTTTGGGCTTTTGGAGGGGCAAACGATGTCCGTTTTGGACGAATTTTATATGTACGGACTCGTATTGAAATTCTCTACATGATTATGGAAAAAAAATGCAATTTTGGGAAAAAAAAAATTGTACTGTACGCCTAAGATAAGCGTGTGCTTTTAAACTTACAAAAAAAAAAAAAAACTACACGCTTAAGCTAAGCGTGTTTTTTTAAAATACAAATAATATCCCTACACGCTTAAGCTAAGCGTGTAAAACCGGACGCTTAGCTTAAGCGTGTAGTTTCGCGTCCATTTAGCTCCATTCTCGCGTGTATTTAGTTTGTCCGAAAACTTATTAATAAGAGTTTCTCCAAGAGAGTTAAGATGAGAATCTCTATGGTTTTATCCAGTGTTTGACATAAAATAAAAGGAGTTTTTCAAAGAGAGAAAAATGTGTTAAAATTAATAATATATATAGGTGAGAACTCTTTGTAATAACCTGTAATATTTTAGATTTTAAATAAGGTTATTGTTGTAAATGTCTTTCATTTTATTAGAAATTATAAAATTTATTGTAATTTTTATAATTATATTATAAACTCGAAGTTATATCTTATGTCAAATAAATTCCTTATGAACGATTTAAGAGTATAATTTAAACTTAAAATGATAAAATAATGTAGTCAAATTTATCTTTTCCTGTTAAGTTGTCCTAATAAAAAAAAATTAAAAGGAACATTGAATATCTTCTTTCCAAAAATATTATCTTAATTGATCATTTTTCTTCCCTATAAATAGGGCTTATTTTTAACCTAAAATCACACAACTATTTTCTCTCATCTTTTTCACAAAATATTTGTAACTGATTTAGGGTTCGTTTCACTTGAAGAATGACCTAGACTCATTCATGTTTATTCAAATCGTCGTTTTATTAATTTTTGAATTATTTTACATCGAGTTATAGTTATGTTTTTTAATGGACAGTAAGTTGTCAAATTTCAGATTTTGAATTGTGAAACTTAAGCATTTATTGTGACATCATTTGCATCCTAGGTAATTTTTGAGGATATATGGTCTTAATTGATACATTTTAAAGGCTCGGATGTCATTAATAAGGCAAGTTCTCATACTTGCTCGGTTGGTCATTTGTGTGCTTGTTTGAATATTGCTTTATGCGTCTAAGATTTGTTATGATAAATGTTTGTGTGAGTTTCTTGATGCATGTAATGTTATTGTGACTCATTCATGAGATGTTATATAATGTTATATTATGAAATCTGAATGATTCCATGTATGTGCTTGACTTGTTCGTTATATGAATGACTTGTTCATTTGTGTTGTGAAAATATGTGTGGTCATTCATATGAGTGGTCAAAAGAAAAAGTGAGGACATCCTCTATGTGGAGTTTTCATGTGATTAGGACACGGATGCACCACCCTACAAATGATGGGCAAAGGCGACCCCATGTATGGGAGTGCAATAGTGGGTGCATACCTCAGAGTAGGCCTTCGATGGGGTATGTACGACCATACCGCATGCTTGAGGTTGTGGTATTTGTACAGACGTGGACTTCCAATATGAGCTCGGATTTGGCCAATATCCATAGTGTGTGTGTTCAAGGTTGCAATTGAGCTAACCTTGTGTGTGTGATAAAAAGGTTTCAGCGATGCTGACCTTGTGTGTGTGGTGTGGATGTGTGTGAACGTGCATTCATTGTCAATTATGTAATGATATAGACCTTTGTATTTAATGCTCTTTATGATGTGATATATTTGCTGATACATGAAGTGATCTTAATTGTATTATTCTTAATGTGGTTAAATGTTTTGAATATAATTGTCTAACGACTGTTTAGTTATCTTCTACGTCTTGTTTGGTTGCTAGACATGGTATTTCTTATATAGAAGTTATGACTAGTATATGATGGTGTGCTTAGAACTATAAATAGGAACATGTGTTTCTTTGATGGATATAAGGGGACAAAAATGTGTTCTGTGGATTTAAGTTGGGATGTATAGAGCTATAATTATAATTGAGTTAGGTATGAATTGTTTGATGTGGTTGGGACGTTAGAGTTCTTTTTAACTTGATGATATTGGTGATAATCTATACTCGAGGGATATAGATTAAGTTGTGATGTTTCTTTGAAGGTTTGAATTTCTAACTTGATGATATTGAGGATATTTATATTCGGGGAATATAGACTAAGTTGTGCGGTTGGTTGAGTTCTTGACTCGATATAAGTTTTGGATATAGATTATACGGTGGAAATTCTAAGTTGAGGTTATTGAATGAACTTAGATGTGAATTCAAGATCGAGGAAGTGCATGATAATTAGAATTGATGGGTATAGGATCTTAGGTAAGTGGTTGGTTAAGTGATCTTGTGGTACTTATATAATATCTGGGAATTTTATGATCAAGGAATAAACATCTTGATATAGGATACAATTTACCTTATTGATGTTTGGGTAATTAAGTAGCATCAATTGATTGAGAGTATGCGTGATATTTAAAGGGACTAGTACAATGATTTGGGAAGTAGGTGATGAATCAACCATATTCTATTTTTGTATTAAGTTGTATCAAAATCGATAAGGTTAAAGTAGATAATCATTGATGAGATGTTAGAAGTGTTGCTTGTTAGTGTGTGTCCATCTCCTTGTACTCATGATTAGTTATTACCTGTGTTTATGCATCATGCTCATTAATGATATTTCAATGTGAATACATGTTACGTTGTACATTTCTTATGAGTCGACTAATTAACCCCGGTAAGGGTTGTCTACTTGTTGTAATAGGTAATTCTTTACAAATATCATTAACGTGAGATCACTCAATTGTGGCGATGGATGGATACCATGATACTACATGTGAAGTTTTTAATTGCAATTTGGAGATTTACTATTGGAAAGACTTAATCATATGCATTAAAGTTTTAATAAATCTTCCGCTATACTTAGTTCGTTTATGTTTGTTAAAATTAAATCTCCACACTTTATAAGGGGAATTTATATAAGTTGTTGTTATTTAAAAAGACTTTTGCTACTATTCTATTTGTATGATTTTATTACATGTCTTACAAAACTTTGTTCGAAATTAAGCCTTGGGTGACTTCGGACATTAAAGTCTGGGGTCACTGACGTGTGACACTTTCGACATAAGTCGGGGGTGTTACACTCTTATAGGGTTGTCATGAATGTTCATGCTCTTAGGATTACATTATACTTAGCATAACCGACATTTGAATAATACGATAATAAACTTAGGGTTACCAAAAAATCCAAAAAGATATTTTTTTTTCTAATATAGGCACGCATACAGGATGTGTGTTCGTACGCGTACCGCTTTTTCAATTTTTTTTTAAATGTTGTAAAAACTTTTTTTCAATGGGCACGAGCACGCAATCCGTGTTCGTGCTGGTGGCACGCCCACGGGTTGTGTACACGTGCCTCTTCTATGTACATTTAGCAAAAAAAATTGAGTGTATCTAGCATCACCCTAAAAATAAATAAATAATAAATATATATTTAGATTTTGTTATACTTTTTCAGATTTGGGTTTCTCTATTTACGCGTTGAATCTCTTCTTCAAGAGATCAACACAAATAAAAAGGAAACTCTACAATCCACTTAAAAGTATATATTATCTTTTTCAATTTTACAAGAGAGAAACTTGGGGCTTTTCTATTGTGAATACTCTAATTCCCATTTCTTATAATTATTAAAAAAAAATTGACACTAATTGAAAAATAGAACTAACTAAACAATAGTTCACCATAATACAATATAAAAATCGTCAAGTTAAGGAATGCTTTCATCGTCGACTTGACAAAAAGCCGTGGAGGTAATTAAGAAAATTTGAATAAAATGCGGTAATCAAGTATCGTTGTCTAACCTTAAGGGATTGATCTAGTGGAGCATGACAGGGTCTCGGTCTGACAGATCACAGGTTCGAGTCCCACTAGTTTCCTTAAGGTGAGGCATATGTAAATTTCTCTGTAAGTGTTTTCTGAATCCTTTAGCCTTCTTTGTCCTTGAACTGGGATGCCATCCCTTCATCCTAAATTTTTTCTAAAAAAAAAAAAAGTATCGTTGTCTGATTTCCACTAAATTCAAGCCATGCAAGTTGGTTGACGTCACCAATTCAAGAGATGAAAGTGTGCAAGTATAGATCAACAAATTAGAGCAATCGTAAGTGTTTATTAAACAATAGTGGAAATCAGACAACGATACTTGATTACCTCATTTTATTCAAATTTTCTTAATTATGGTGATTGTTTTGGACAAAAAGATATCAAACTTAAATTTCCTTCGATGTGGTGCTATTAGTCGAACGAATCAAATTAATACTTCAAATAATCAAAGAATCAAAATGATGAGACGAAATAACGATAATAAAGCTTAGCTACAAAGGATTGCAATGGGTCGAATAAGGATGACTAATGTCGAATGGATGTTCAGAGCAACCGAACTCCGCCTTGCTTAGAAAAATTGTATTTCAGATTACAATGAAAGCTCGAATAGGCTGGTGAGTGGCATAATCAGAGGTGTCCTACCATGGATTGATCCTAATCTATTTAAAATGAAAGGAGTTAATGCCAGATTTGAGAGGATCACTCGGCCGCTTCAATGCTAAGATCATGCCCATGACTTTCGGTCGGACGTTTCAAAAAGAGTCGTTGGATGCGTCAACAGACAGGCTATCTTCTCCGCGTGCTGGGCCTTGGTCTTCAATCGTTCATGGGCCGATCCAATCTGATCAAAACGTGGCCCAACAATTGCCCCAAAGGAAACCGGACGAGTAATTTGCCGAACTTGGGCGGTTTTCTTTCTTTGTGGATCGTAGACACGTGCCCTGGATCGGACGATTCAACTTCAGAATTGGGTTCCAGCCTTTGTCAATAAATTGATTTGACCTCTGCCTTCTCTTCTTACCTTTACCGTCTGTAACTTCTTCTCCCTAGGTAACTCTTCTTCTTCCCAAGTTTGAATCTTTTCAGCGTCTCGTCCATGGCTGCTTCTAACTCGGAATCAAGTTCTGAGGACCGCCCCCCTCTTTTCCTTCTTAGCGAGCACGAAAGCGTTTTGAATGTTATGACCCAGTCTGAACTCGACAGGGTTTTGCAAGTTGGGTGCTTCCCCAAGGGCACCAGAGCTCGTCTCCCTTATCCAAATGAACGTGCCGACTCTAGATGTCCAGGATGGGTGTGTTTTTACGAATACTCTTTCAAAATAGGTCATACCTTTCCTTTTTCTGAGTTGGTCCAATTAGTGCTTTCCTCCTTCTCTCTAGCCCCTTGTCAAGTAATGCCTCATGCTTGGCGCTTGCTTAAGGTTTTGGATCGCTTGAACAGAGACTTCGTTGTTGGTATAGATTTTAGGGTTCTGGATTGTAACTATTGTCTGGGGTCCAAGCGATCATACCAATATAACCTTCGATGCCGCTCCGATCGCCAACCCTTGGTTTTGAAGTTGAATGTGAACGACCGCGGATGGAAAACGCAGTTCTTTTTCGTGAACATCACGTCATTGGGCTTGGGGGGAGATTGTCCGTTCTTGCTGACCGATTGGATGTGGAAAGGTTTGTGTTCTTTCTTGTGCTTGAAGCTGATCGCATGGCTTTTAACTTTGGCTTACATGTAACTTTTTGCAGAACCTGAGATTGAAGAACCAGAGGAAGATCATGTCTTGGAGTCGAAGACGCAAGCGGTTTTGAAGCTTTCGAAGATCGAGAGGACTTTCTCTAATAACAACGCATTTTCGTCCGCTCAGTCTCTCCCAGTTGAAGTAGTTTCGCCGATGTCGTCTTCCTCCAAACGTGAGTACCAATTAGGTTTACCCTGTTTTGTTTCTTTTATCCACTGCAACTGACTCTTCTCTTGTCGAATGCAGCCTTGTCTCGAAGTGAGAGGTCCAATGCTTGTCTCTCGGCGAAAGATCTATTGGAGAAGAGGATGCGTTCCAAGGCTCTCCCCAAAGGGTGTCCCTCGAAGTCGCTCCCCCCAAAATCGTCTGGCCACAAGAGAAAATCCGTTCGTGTTTCAGACGACGTGTCGAAAGGCAAGTCGGTGAAGAGGAGCATCGATTTCCCTGAACTTTTGACTTTGCCGGTGCCTGACGACATTGAAGACCTTCCTGCTTTGGAGAACTTGGAGAGGGCCGCTACGAGTTCTTGGACGGTTGATCTTAAACTTCTCCTTCTTCTTTTTTAC
This sequence comes from Rheum nobile, assembly GCA_027886185.1. Lineage (NCBI taxonomy): Eukaryota > Viridiplantae > Streptophyta > Magnoliopsida > Caryophyllales > Polygonaceae > Rheum > Rheum nobile. Next base: position 1,585,997 of record WOAB01000497.1, on the reverse strand, counting down.
TTGCGTTTGTGGCGAGTTTGCTGACTTGCTATCTGTGTGTGCAAGTTTTCCAGCATCTTAGGTCTAGTCATTTGAAGACTAAACAGATGTGGGACGATGCTCAGTCGAAGATCTCCCAAGCCGAGGACAGGGCAAAGGAAGCGGATGCATTGTTGAAGGCGTCGGAGGGGGCGCGTCGCGTTATTGAGACTAACTTGAAGGTTTCTGAGCAATGGATTAGTGAATTGGAGGCTCGGCTTGAAACTGCCAAGAAGGAAGGCGGCGAGGTTGCTACTGATGTTGGAGCCTACTTCACGCTTAAGTCCAGGATCGAGATGATGGAGGATCTCCAGGCTGGTCGCCACAAATCATGGGATCTGGAGAAGGAGCAGGCCTACTTGGATGAGCAATTTCCCAGTGGTTGCCCCGGCGTCGACTTTCTTCAAGCGTGCGGGACTGTTGGAGTCGTGGCGGAAGAAGGAGCTGAAGTGAGTACGTTCTGGATGGACAGAAATGGCATCCGATCCTGCCCCCGACGCTGCCCTAGGTAAAGATGTCAAAGCTTGAAGCTCTTTATACTTTAATTTGTTAATCTGTTGCTTGGATATTCGGACTAGCTGTGTTGTAAGTCCCTCTGTTACGTGGGCAAACTCTGTGTTTTGGCGACACGTCCACCATCGCGAGTCATGTGTTTGTAAGACAATGATGATTGGCATTTCGCCTTCTTTTTCTTTTTTGAATGGCACTCTTTGGTTTTTAGCGAGTGCTGCGTTTGATGTATGCTTGTATGGATGCCTTTTCCGTTTCGGAAAGAGGGGAGGCCTGTAAATTGTGTTAAGTTTAGTCATGACATTTGTATATCGTAATCCATGGAGGTAAGCAAGTGTGTCTTGCGTTAAATGTTAAGGTTTTGCATACCTTATTTTGTAATAAGGCGGGTGGTGTACCGTCGTGCCTTTGTTGTTCAACTCCTTGTGTGTCGATCGATCGTGTTATGTAAGTTGTAAGCGTTTTTGTTTGTCTTGAGTGGATCCACTGCTTTGTTTGAACTTTGGTGTGCCTGTGTTGGAACGAAACAAAGCGAAGGGTCGCTAGGAAATGGCTGTTGGGGGCGAACCCAACGGCCCTCCGATGCTTAACTTAGTGAACGCATCCGGGCAATCAATGGTTTGAGAAAAATGTAATTGATAATCTGACGAATAACAAAAAGGTTTTTAGAAATGATATTGCTTTAGGTATGTCGCGTTCCAGCTTCTTGGGATGATGCGTCCTTCCATGTTTTGTAATCTGTAGGCTCCATGTCCAACGACATCTGTGATTAGGTAGGGTCCTTCCCATTGCGGGGCCAGTTTACCGTCCTTGGGGTCCTTGGTGTTTTGAAATGTCTTTCTTAGGACCCAATCGCCTTCTTTAAAAACCCTGACGCGTACATTCTTGTTATAGCTCCTTGCGACTTGTTGTTGATATTGGACCATCCTTAGCCTGGCCTTTTCTCCGACTTCGTCGATTGTGTCGATGTTATGCGACAACTCCTCGTCGTTCTGCTCTGGGGTCTGTAGGCCGTATTTGGCTGTAGGGATAAGTATCTCAGCGGGAATGACCGCTTCACATCCGTAGACGAGCGAGAAGGGTGACTGTCCTGTTGCATTCTTCGGCGTGGTTCTGTCGGACCAGAGGATGTACGGGAGTTCATCTGTCCACTTGCCTTTGGCGCCTTCTAGTCTCTTTTTTAGGTTGTTGATGATGATTTTATTACTGGACTCTGATTGCCCATTCGACTGTGGGTATCTGGGGGTGGATGTGACTAAGTTGATGTTCCACTGTTCGCAGAAGGCTCTAGTCTTACGACCGATGAATTGGGAGCCATTGTCGCATACGATCTCTGATGGCACGCCGAATCTGCACAAAATGTTTCGTTTGATGAATGAAATTACTTGAGTTTCTTTTACCTCTCAATAGGCTTCGACTTCGATCCATTTGGAGAAGTAATTCGTCATGGCTAGGAAGAAGACGCGTTGCCCCTATGCTGGTGGTAACTTGTCGACAATGTTCATTCCCCATCTCATGAACGGCCAAGGCGCGAGTGTTGGATGTAGGGGTTCTGATGGTTAGTGTGCGACCGACGCATGCCGTTGACAGGCGTCGCATCTCTTGGCATAGTCTAATGCATTCGCGTTCATCGTTGGCCAATAGTATCCCATGCATCGAGCCTTACAAGCTAAGCTCCGTCCTCCGGCATGATTGCCGCACTCCCCATCATGTAGGGATTGAAGAAGTTTTCGGGCTTCGATGGGCGTGAGGCACTTCAGTAGCAAGCCTGTGACAGATCGTTTGAAAAGAAAACATTCTTTCATTTCGAAGGATAGGGCCTGTACCTTTAGACGTTTGGCCGCAGTTTTATCGTTCGGTAGGGTTCCGTGTGCTATCCAATCGATGAATGGTTTTGTCCAGTCTTCGGAATCACTTGCTGAATGAGTTTCGGAGTTGTCTTGTGTTATGGTGATGATTTTTTCCGACTCGTCTTGCCATTTTGTGTCCTTGGCCGTTCTCGACACTGCAGGTGTCGTGACGTGGACTATGGGAACACTGGGGAACTCTTTTGGATCTAACATTGACCCCAGGTTAGCCAGTGCGTCTGCTTGTGTGTTTAATTCCCTTGGTACTTGGCTGATGTCGAATGTTCTAAATTGCGCGATCAACCCTTGGACGATGCTCAAATATGCGACCATTCTATCATCCTTGGCGATTATAGTCCTTGGACCTGATTTACATCTAGTAGTGAGTCGCAGATCACCTTTACGTCGTCGATCGCGAGGTCTTGAGCTAAGTTGAGGCCGAATATGAGTGCCTCGTACTCCGCCTCGTTATTGGTCGCGTCCCACTCACACCTCACGGCTTGGGCTACCTTGTCCCCTTGTGGTGATTTGAGTACAACACCTAAACATGTGCCCCTGACGTTTGATACTCCGTCGGTGTATAGCTCCCAAGTGCCTTGTTTGCCTGTCGTGAACAGTTCTGTCGCTTCTTTTATGGCCTCTTGTTCTAGTGTTGGGCTGAAATCTACCACAAAATCGGCCAACGCCTGAGATTTGATGGATGTTCTAGGTTCGTATTCGATTTCGTTACCACTTAATGGTATAGCCCATTTAGCCATTCAACCTGTGAACTCAGTTTTCCTCATGATTGCTTTCATGGGATGATTAGTTCTCACAATAATAGTATGCGACTCAAAGTAAGGTTTTAACTTGAGAGAGGCCATGACTAATGCCAAGACTAGCTTTTCCAGTGAAGTGTACCTTGTTTCGGCTGGGAGTAGTGATCGGCTAACATAGTAAATCGGGGATTGTTTGTCATCTTCTTCTCTTACCAAAACGGCACTCACCGATGTGTCTGACACGGCCAAATAGATGGGCAATGGCTCGTCATCCTTTGGTTTGGCGAGCAGCAATGGATTCGACAGATATTTCTTTAATTCTTGGAATGCCGCCTCGTGCTCCGTTCCCTATTGGAATGATTTGTTCTTCTTAAGTACGTCGTAAAACGGCTTGCATTTGTCAGATGACTTCGAAATGAAGCGGTTCAGCGCTGCTATTCGTCCTGTGAGCTTTTGAACATCTTTGACGCATCTAGGCGACCTTAGATTGATAATTGCTTTTACTTGTTCGGGGCTCGCCTCGATCCCTCTTTGGGTCACCATGTATCCCAAGAATTTCCCTGAAGAGACTCTGAAAGAACATTTAGTGGGATTTAATTTCATATTATAGCATTTGAGTACCTCGAATGCTTCTTTCAGGTGTTCGATGTGATCTCCTTTTTGCTTTGACTTGACTAGCATGTCGTCGATGTAGACCTCCATGGTGTCCCCAATCTGGTCCTTGAACATTTTGTTCACTAGTCTCTGGTACGTTGCCCCTGCATTCTTTAGACCGAAGGGCATGACTTTGTAGCAGTAGGTCCCCTGACTGGTGACGAAGGCCGTTTTTTCCTGGTCTTGGGGGTCCATCAGTATTTGGTTATAGCCGCTGAATGCATCCATAAAAGAGAGCATCTCGTGGCCTGCCGTCGCGTCGATCATTGCATCAATATGTGGTAAAGGGAACGAATCCTTTGGACACGCTTTGTTGAGGTCCTTGAAATCTATACAGACCCTCCACTTCCCGTTCTTCTTTTCGACTACCACCACGTTGGCCAGCCACTCGGGGTACTTGACTTCCCTAATCTTACCGGTCTCTAATAACTTCTTGACTTCGTCATCGATTATTTTGTTTCGTTCGGCGGCGAATGGTCATGAACTTTTGCTTGTAGAGGGAGATGTGATCGTTCGGATCGCTCGTTCCATCGTAGCTAGCCATGCTTGGGAGGTGAAACTTCTTTGGGATCTCTACTCGTGCAATATCATCCACGAAGGGAGACTCTTCGAAGCCGTCTAGCGTCTCTTTCTCGATAGGCTGGGGAACGCCCGGGATCTTCGCGAGACGCTCGTCGAAAGACCTTATGCTCATTGATAGTCTGTTGAATGAGCGTCTGGATATTCGGCGTCATCGTAACCTGTGGATTGTTTACTCGGGTCCCTTCGGAACCGGTAAAAGAAACATTGTTAGTCATAATAGGGTTGACACGAGAGGTTTCAGGAATACCGGTCGTGTGGGTTTGATTTCGCTCGCTTGCTGGCATTACGATTATGCCCTCCATATCTAATCGAGTTTGGATCCCTTCGAGGTTGATTGGGCGCCTGCTTCCGGCTGGCGCGGATGCAGCGGATTGGACCTGCGCTTTGAGAAGTTCATTTTCATTAGTCAAACGATTAATTGCAGTAACGGAAGTAGCACGGATTGATTCGTTAGTCCGACGCTGGTCGGCTAATTCTTCCTGTAATGACGACAGGGTTTGCGCCATTTGGCGGATTTGCTCTTGAGTAGAAACCTTCGTTGTAACGACGACGGCGTCGTTAGCGGTTGCTCCCAAGACTGACCCCTCTCCGAAGGTGCTAGGAGGAGCGTCGTTCACCATTTTTGGATAACTTTTGATGAAGCTTTTGAATACGAATCGGCTAACGGCCCCACGGTGGGCGCCAAATTGTTTTGGGCAAAAAGATATCAAACCTAAATTGCCTTCGATGTGGTGCTATTAGTCGAACGAATCAAATTAATACTTCAAATAATCAAAGAATCAAAATGATGAGACGAAATAACGATAATAAAGCTTAGCTACAAAGGATTGCAATGGGTCGAATGAGGATGACTAATGTCGAATGGATGCTCAGAGCAACCGAACTCCGCCTTGCTTAGAAAAATTGTATTTCAGATTACAATGAAAGCTCGAATATGCTGGTGAGTGGAGTAATCAAAGGTGTCCTACCATGGATTGATCCTAATCTATTTAAAATGAAAGGAGTTAATGCCAGATTTGAGAGGATCACTCGTCCGCTTCAATGCTAAGATCATGCCCATGACTTTCGCTCGGACGTTTAAAAAAGAGTCGTTGGATGCCTCAGCAGACAGGCTATCTTCTCCGCGTGTTGGGCCTTGGTCTTCAATCGTTCATGGGCCGATCCAATCTGATCAAAACGTGGCCCAACAGTGATGATTTACGACTTTTTGTGTTCACTGGCGATCCTTGATTACCTCCACGGCTCCTTGTTCTTCGATATGAAGGTTTCACTAGGGGTGTTCAAAATCGGCCCGGATCAGAAAACCGGACCGGATCGGAAAAGACCGGACCGGTGAAATTCCGGTCCGGTCTCCGGTCCAAGATTTTCCCTTAATCCGGTCCGGTCCAAACCCGGAAAAAAATCGGTCCGGCGGACCGGATTTTTTTAATTTTTTTTTAATTTATATATTTTATATGTTTTTTTGGAGATTTATATATATTATTTATAAATATTTTTCTTAATTTAATAAGTTAGGAGTATATATGTTTTATATATATTTTTTTTTAGATTTTAAATAAGAATTTTTTTAAAAAAATAAAATAAAGTCTGATCTCCGATCCACCATTTTCAAAAAATCCGATCTGGTCTGGACCGGATGAACACCCCTAGGTTTCACTATCCAATACTGTGAATACTCACTGGGATTTGGCGGATCTAAACCCCAAGGTGTCTAAAGTTACAAAAGGAGCTTTTATTAAAGATTTATAAAAAAAACTCGTATCCCATTTTATTCAAATTTTCTTAATTCATTTATCTCTAGGTATTTATCTCTATCGTATCCCATATTAATTATGTAAGAAATCAAATTGATCTTTGTTAATTTATTATTAGTGGAGATTTCTGTATATTATCATATTTATCATAATTTTATATATATTGTCACTATTTAAAAATTTTTTTATTTCATTTAATATTTTTGTAAATGTAAAATGACCCTCACCCCATTTACTAAGTGACTCTACTCCATTTTTTTGTTTATTAAGTACATGACCCCCTTCCTCTACCCCTTCCCCTTTCCTTTGACCCGCGTTGACCGTGTCTGTGACAGATTGTCTATGATAGATTTTTTGTGACAGATGTTTGTGACAATTTTTTTGTGATGGATTCTGTCACACACACTTGGTAACGGATTCTATCACACACTTGGTGACGGGTTCTGTCACACACTTTTTCTGACAGAGTTTTAGTAACAACTTTTTTGACAGATGTTTTATGACATAATTTTGGTGACGATTCGTGTTGTCACCGAAACTAGTTGGTGACAATTCGAGTTGTCACCGAAACTAGTTAGTGACGATTCGAGGTGTCACCAAAACTAGTTATTTGAGGTGTCACCGAAACTAGTTGGTGACGATTCGAGTTGTCACTGAAACTAGTTATTGACGATTCGAGGTGTTACCAAAACTAGTTGGTGATAATTCGAGTTGTCACCGAAACTAGTTGATGTGACCTTGCTTAGGCTCAATCATGAAGATCAAGAAGGCCAAGATCCTCAAGTTGCTCTGCTCCTTCTAGGGCCTCCTTTCTCGGCGGTGGCGCTCATAACTACTCCAACCCCGACTCCACTGACCCCGCCACCACTTGGCTCGCAAACCAATGAGCCACAAGGCTCCATTGGACCCAAGAAGGCCCCACAACCAAGGTTGTTCGAGGAAAATGGTCAAATGTTCAACAAACTCCACCTGGCTTCCCGGACGCGTGCACTTTCTAGGGTTTTCATGTTCCTTCTCGGCATTCTCCACCATCATGGCAACTTTGCTCAAGACATATCTTGTCTATCATTAATTATAACTCAAAAGAAGCCATATGACCCAAGGAGTGCCGAGCAAATGTGAAGGGTGCTTGGTGGTTCTTGTGCGCCAAGCCAGTGACGCGCTCGTTGCCGCACCTGAGTAACATACATGCATTCCTCATGGGCCCAATTTCAATTCCCTCGGGCATTTGGGCCCATTTTTGGAGGAGACAACACTTAACTCATCCAGATACCATGTTCTAGAAGGGCAAGCTCAAAAGAATTCAGGTTTATGAGTTATTTGATTTGGAAGACACTAATTAGAGGATGCTTTTACTAGGCTAGTTCAAGAGTTTTTAACTCCATTTTTGTAGGCCTATTTAAGCAAGCCTCGTGAGCCTTTTGTAATCATCACATGTTTAATAAAAAACCAGCAGCTTTAAGCTTTTTTCTATCAAAGAAAAGTCCTTAGCTCGTGTGTTATATCGAGCTCATCTAGTTCTTCTCGTTTGGGTGAGTCACATCCCATCGAAGAGGTTCAACCTTGTTCTTACTTGGGGGTGCGTCATATCTTCCTTTGAAGTCCACCTATCCAGCCACTCAACTTCACCATCCGTTCATCTAAACACTCATCTCCACCCTCCTCAACTCCTCCTTTGCAGAACCAACATCATCAACACCTCCTTCGCTGGACTGCATGCGGCCCTTCAGTAAATTCTGCACAACTTCTGATTCCCTGATCCGTTCATGCTCTAATTTTGAGGAAATTATCTAGACTTTCGGATATAACTCTGGGCTTTGGAATCACCCAATTCGGAGTCTTGACCAGAGAGAACAAGCCAGTTGAAGACAAGACAGTTTCCTGGAATTCGGATCCTTCCTTTGAAACCAAGGCGTATACTCTCCTCCACTTGGAACTCAGTTAGAGAGTCTCCTTTGCACCATGGACGAAAGAAGGCAGATCTTATCACGTGGTATAAGAGCCACGCAAGGTAAACACTCAAAATTCTGAATTGGAAGTCGTTCTTAGTTGAATTTGCAAGCAAACCTGATTTCATGCCTTTGCTGTGTAAGTTGCTGAATTTCTGGATTAAAATTGTGGGAGTTAGCAGGTTGGAGACAACCTTTGAGCTGAACTAAACTGCTATCCTTTTAAAACTCTTGCAATAATTGAAGCCACTTCTATTAATCCCACTTAACTCTTGGATTGTTTTGTTGAAAACTTTCTGAATTTCCTACATCAACTCAACCGAGTTTTCTGCTTTTATTTTCCTTCTTTTTGCTGCATCAAACCTTGATTGAAGTTGTATGATTCATGTGATCAATTGGACCAATCGAGGAGCTAAAAGATATAAGAAACGACTTGAGATAACTCAAGCCAACTGAAATCAATCAAAACTGAATTTCCTTCACCAATTAGTTGTGTTCTCAACTCAACCAAGAGTTTTGTACTCAATTTTGTTGTCTCAAGTGTAATCAAAGGGTTATAACCCAAGAAAACTCGAGAAATAAAGGCTAGTAGCCAGAAAAAAGCAAACACAAGTTGAACTTGAGGACCTTGTCTTAGTACCTTCTTTGGTGACTTGATTTGGTTTGTTTTGTCTTTCCACTTGATGGTCTTGGGAGTAAAAGTGCAAGACTTTTCAGCTTCTAATTGAAGAAGAACAGTCTCTCCATGAGCTAGAGGGGTAATGGTGCACTTTGGATCTGTTAAAGAACTCATGAGTTTGAAATGCAGTCTATAAATAACAGCAAAGTTCTTAGTGAACTGTTTGCAGTTGTTATTTAGCATTTTGATGTCTAGGATGACGGTTTGACAAATCCTAGGGTCAGTCAAGTCGACTGAGAAGTTTGGAGAACAATTGAAGAACAAAGGTCCATTGCAGATGTTGGATTGTACTAAAGCCAGAATCGAGTCTTTGTAAGAGAGAAACCGGTCATCCCTAAGGGCTAGGAAGACAGGAGAATCAATTCCTTTTCTATGAAGAGGTTTTAAAGCAATTTGGATTAACCCAAGATGCAAAAATCTATAACCTTTTCTAAGATAACTTTGAATGGTTGTAGGATTGAGAAGCCTAAGAGACTGCTGCTCTTTTGTAAGGCAGATGGTTGATTCTTGGTGTTTGATGCAATTGGCATGGAACAAGTCCAAGATCCCAGATCTATAAATAGACTGAGGATTGTCTGGAATAGTCCAGTCTTGAATATTGTCAGGGTCAAGACTATACATGTTCTCATTGCTATGAACGATTTGTTCCGAATTGCTACCGGAACCTCGTCGGAATAATCTTCTTGCCATCGACATGTTTTTTAAAACAAAGTAAAGTTTTCTAAAACAAGGTTTTATCTAAGGCTTATAACAACGGGACCGTCCACCGGGACCACCTATCATCAAGGCTGACCAAACGGATCTTACGGGACTAAACCAAGCGTTGTGCCCAAAGCCTAGATAAGCACTTAAAATAGAAAGACTGAAACTTAAATTTTTAAAACGATGAAGAGGATAAGGAGATTAAATTAACAAGGCTCTGATACCAGGTTGGCCAAAAGGATCAAAAGCAATGAAAATATGGTAGAAATGATAAGCAAGACAATAACACAAAACTGGACTATTGTGCTTGATATAAATTGCAAAAGAAAGAAACTGTACACAACTTACAGGTAGCCGAAGAGCAGCAAAACAAGAAACTAAAAATATAAAGGAGAGAGAGAGAGAGAGAGAGATTTTTAGCGTGCCTCTAACAAGTGAGGGCTTACCAGCTTAAATAGAGAAGGGAAAATTGCTATTTGAAGGCACTATTAAGGCGCCGTACAACTGTTCATATGAATAGTGCCTAAATAAGTGCATTGATACTGTTCAGAGTGGACTTCTGCTTTTGCTGTAGAAGTTGTTTGTCATTTGCTGATGAGATTTGTCTGATTGTATTTTGTCTGATTGTGTTGCCGACATCTTTTGTCTGCAAGATTTTTGATGGGCTTTTGCGAACGGCCTTATGGACTTGCAACCTTACTGGGCGTAAGGGTCTTGTGCGAACTGATCATATGGGTCATAATCAGTTTGCTGGGCTAAATTGGTCGAGCTGGCTTGTTCTTCTTCTTCTTGGACTTTATCAGCCCAAGACTTGGGCTTCTCGTCCGAGATGTCAACAATTGTTACTGAGTTTTGCTTAGTTTTGAGATTCTTGTATTTCTTCCATTCTTGGTAGTCAAGCCAGTCTTGGTCTTGGATTTGTGAGGGTGACGCAGTTGCCACCGGGACTCCTGACGGGTGAATGACAATCTCCTTTGAGGGGGCAGGAGAAGCTTGTGTTCCTTTTGCTTTGAAAATTGCATGGATGTTGTTGAGTGAGTAGGATTCTGGATCAATCTTTTCCCACCATCGAACTTTGAACTTGCGACAGAGAGAAAGGGGACACGGACAGGGTAATGCTTGCTGGAGTTCATAGATCCAGCAGAGTATCCAAGATACACCAGTGCACCTATGGAATTGTATTGGTTTTATGTAGTTTTGGACCGGACAATGTTTGATAAAGAAGTCATAGGATTGCCTAGCTTCTTCTGGGTAGATTTCAGGAGTAGGTCCAAAGTAGTTCCACCAGTCAAAGAACCAGACTGGTAAATTGCTGTTGCATGTTTTTGCGAAGAAAAAGAACCAGGAATGGTTGAATGCTCGGATAAGAAAGGCCTTGGTCCAAGCATCTCTATAGTCATAATAGGAATAGCCTTTCGGCCAGAAAGGGATTGAGAATGCCTTTTGTGTGCTAGGTTCTCCCCAAGATTCTCTGGAGATGACCTTCAGAATTTTGCATTTTGAGAAGACAATGAGGTTGGGGTCATTGTCGTCTCTGGTATGCGAGATTTCGGCAGATTCAGAATCTACCAAAACGAACTCATAGAACTTTTGGGTTTTTGCCGGGTCAGAAGGAAACCATTGGAAGTCTTTGGAGAAGAGATTTTTTATGAAGGGTCCAAAGTCCTTTTGGTCAGGGGGATTGAATTCTTTTGTGAGGCAGATATTTTGTAGGGATGATTGCTTGAGGATGTATCTATGGAAATGCTTGGTGGATTTCTGTTTGTCAGTTTTTTGTGGAGTCCTTGGGTTTAGAGGACTGTTTGTGAGAGCTGGGAATTGGGATAAGGATTGAAATTGGTTTTGCGTTTGGACAACGCTTTTTGCTGGGGACGAGCTTGCTGAAGCATAATCCTGTGGGGTTTGCTTGCGAGGGTTTCCCCTCCCCGCCATTCTTGAGAACCTGTTTTAAACAAGATTAAAAAGGTACATTAGAAAGAATGCAATCCCTAATGATCCTGTCAGCAGTTTGTTGGCGAATGTTGAGGATCCTGATTTCACTGGAGAGAATGATATGTTTAATCTTCTCGGAGTGAAATGATTCTTGAGCAGTTTTGCGAACGGTCTTTTGGGCTTCAAAGACTCGAAAATAGGAGTAGTAGGCCTTTTGTTTGTCTTGGAGGGTTTTGAAATAAGGAAAGGGGGCCATGTGTTTTAAGGTTTTCCCTGCAGAAATTCTCTTGTCAGAAAATCTGGTAAAGAATTGCTTTCTCCTTTGATAAATTCAATTTCAAAATCAAAGACAGATAAAATGGCTTGCCATCGAGCAAAAATTTGTTTTGAGACAATGTTCTGGACATCTTTTTGAAGTATATCTTTTGCGGATTTGCAATCAACTCTAAGAAGAAAAGACTTGTTGTATAAATCATCTTGAAATTTGGAAATGCAAGCGACGATGGAAAGGATTTCCTTTTTAATCGTGCTATAGTTTAACTGAGGCCCAGCCCAGCAACCAGAGTAGAATCTAACCAGTTGCTCTTTGCTTTCTGGATTGATCCTTTGTTTAAGAATGCCACCAAAACCAATGTTGGAGGCATCAGTTTCAACAATCATAAAAGCATTGGGCTGAGGAAGGCCTAGGCAAGGAAGAGATTTAATCTTGCTTTTGATGATTTGGACGGCTTTGGTTTGATCAGAACCCCAAGGAGCAGGATTCTTTTTGAGTCTGGAAAATAAGGGAATGCAGAGTTTTCTGAGATCGGGAAAGAAATCAGAAATATAATTGAGGCAACCAAGGAATCTTTGTAATTGAGTTTTGTCTTTGATTTCGTCGGGAAATCTATCTGTGAACTCAATGCTCCTTTGGATAGGTTTGATGGTTTGTTGATGAATGTCATGGCCAAGAAATCTAATCTTGGTCTGAAAGAGTTTTATCTTAGTGGCAGATAAAACTAATCCATTCTTTTTGATGACATGCAGAAAGGTATTGAGATGCTTAGAGTGTTCTTCTAAGGTTAGGGAATAAATGAGGATATCGTCGATGTAGACGATGAGGAAGTCAGAGAAGGGATTCAGAATATCATTCATAATCCTTTGATATTCTGAAGGGGCATTTTTGAGACCAAAGGGCATGACATTCCATTCGTAATGCCCAAATGGTACAGTGAAGGCGGTTTTGTATCTGTCTTCTTCGACAATCTGGATTTGCCAGTAACCGCTCTTCATGTCAAACTTAGAGAAGACTTTTGCTTCGAAAAGTCTGTTGAGGAGGTCTCTCTTATTGGGGATAGGATACCTGATCCATTGTAAGGCTTTGTTGAGGGGTTTGTAGTTGATAACCAGCCTAGGAACGCCTCTTTCCTTTTCGGCTGCGTTCATGACATAGAAAGCCGCGCAACTCCAGGGAGATTGAGATTTTCTAATTAGTTTCTTAACTAACAAGGTCTCAATTTCTTTCTTGCAGGTTTCTAAGAGTTCTTTGTTCATTTGAATAGGCCTAGCTTTGGTTGGGATATCTCTCTCATGAAAGTCCTTTTCATAGGGGAGATAAACATGATGCTTCTTTCTGTCCCAGAAGGCATTGGGGATATCCGCACAGACTTGCTCTTTGAAGAGATTCTCGAAGTCTAGGGCCTTGGTTTGCCAAAGAGGGCTTTGCAGCCTTTCTTCAATCTTTAAAAACCCAATTTCATTAGTTAAATCTCTAATGAGGGTTTTCTTATGCTGAATGCTGTTAAGCTGTCTTTTGATAGAAGCATTTTGAAGGAGATCAAGATCTCTGCTCTTAATTGGGGAAAGGAAGGGGAAGTCTAGGTTTTTTCCTAGAATCTTGGCATGAATTCCGTCTTTATCAACTGAGAAGGGATAAAGCTGGGTTAGGAATGGGGATCCTAGGATGACTTCTTGTTGAAGATCTTTGACAAGGACAAAAGAGTTTAGGAGACACCATCCATTGCTGCAGACGGAGGCTTCAGGAATTTTGTAGTTTAACTGCATTTTAATGCCGCTGGCATTAAGAAGTCTTTCATTGGTCTTGACAAAATACTTGGAATTGACAAGGCCTTCTCTGATACAGTTGAGATCAGCTCCGCTGTCAATGAGGGCGACAATTTTGAAGGTGGAATCTTCAATCTTAATCTTAACAGGACAATACCATTTTTGGCATTCTACTTTGTTAAGAGCTGAAAGAAAGAGATTGTCTTGCTGAAAAGAGGGGTTAAATGATTCATTTTGCGAGATGAGGGGTTTTTTGCTGGTAGAGGAAGAGGTTCTAATTTTAACAGAGCCTTGGCTGGATCTGTTAGATGATCTTATCTCAGAACTACAGCTAGATTCATTTTTAGATTCTAGCTTGTTAATTCTGATTTCTATGAGATCATCCATAGAGTCTCTTAGTCTAACATACTCTTGAAGTCCTTTAACTTCTTTCTTGAGAGTATTGACTTCTGATTGAAGGTCTTTGATGGTGACTTTGGAACCTAGAATATTATTACTAGGTTGATTTTCAAAGAGTTTGGAGATGCTGAAGGGTCTATTGAGGGCTGGTCTTTGCTCGTTGAAGATAAGATCCTTAAGTTTCATGAAATAATCATGCTTAGTTTGAGGATCTGGGATCTGATTGATGAGGTCAAAAAGAGCTTCTTCTCTTTCTGCTTTGGTAATAACATTGCAGTAATGCTGAGGTTGATCTTGGTCAGAGCTTGAAGAGTCATAGTTGATCTCATATAATCCTTCATTGTCAGAGGAGGATTCAGTGTCTAGGCAGAGAAGTTCACCAATCTTTTCTTTAAGATCTGGTTCATCTTTGAGAAGCTCGTTGATCTTCTGCTTCATTGGACAGCTGTTGGCCTTGTGACCTGGCTTACGACACTTGTAGCAGATAATCTTTTTGCCGTAGCTGGGTCTATTAGGCTTGCTATCTCTGGTGTGGACAGGTTTATCATACCTGTTAGATCTCTGTTTAGAGCGCCTAAAGAATTCTCTTTTTGGTCTAAGAGTCTTCTCTTTTCTAGCTCTGGAGGGGGCTTGGATCTTTTCCATGCCAAAGGCTTCACAGAAGTTTCCCATTTCTCTTCTGGATTTACCCTTTTCTCCCCCGTATTTTGCTTGAATTTTTAATTCAGTGCATAATGCTAACCCTTCTTTCTTGATGAATGCTCCAAGCTGCCCATAGGTGATATCCTTCCAAGGGATTTCTTCCTTACCTATGTTTTCTTTAAGCTTGGTAACGATTCTTTTTGCGAAGAGGGATGGTAATCCTGAAACAAATCTTTCTTTCCAAAAAGATTCGTTACAGTCTGGTCTTTTAAGGACATAGGTGATGAAGACGTCCTTGTACCACCTATAATCACTTAGAGTTGGGCATCTAAGTTCTGTTAGGGTGATCTTGTTGGCTTGAAGTTCTTCATGCGGGTTGCCAACGAAATACATACTTATAGCATATATAAGTTGGTTGGTTGCATTTTGATCTGTAGAGATCCTTCCCTGATCGTCTTCTGTAGAGACGGTGGCGTTTAGGATATCTAATTGTTGTTGTAAGTTCAAGGCATTATCCCACCAGTATTTAAGCTGACCAGTGAAGCCTTGAATTATAAGACATGCTGCTGTCTTATCCGTTTGATCATGGGTTCTATAGGCTGCTTTAGCCATTCCCATTTCTTGGAGAGTATTCATGATTTCTCCTTCTGATTTGCCATCTATGTTCCATTCATAGATGGATGTTCCATTGTAATCCGTGGTCCTGAATTTAGCTCTTTCTTCATACTGAAGATCAGGAGGAGTTGGACGATTGTAGTAATTTCTAGTATCAGTATGTGCTCCAAATCTTTTGGAGTAATGCTGAGATCCGTTTCCCCTTCTCCTGAGTTTATTAACCTCTGGGGATTCAGATCCTAGAAATGCGATTTTGCTGATGGAGTGGCTCGTCTTGCTAGAGCTACTTATAGAGTCTCCAGAGTCCTTCTTAGACTTACTGCTACAGTTGCCTTTATTCTTTAGGCAGTTGATATTTGCAGCTGGAGAGGTGACGCGTTTTGAGGAGGAAGCCTGGATATTATCCATCCTTTGGTTAATGGCTAGGTGGAAGGAATCCATCCTTTGATTGATTCTATCAAGGATAGAAGGAGGGCTAAGGCTGATGTTGCTTAAGAGATTGTTAGGAATACTTTCAGCTTGAAAGTGAGGCCTACTAATATCTCTAGGAAACTTAGGGGAACTCAATCCTTTATCCATACCAAGATGAATCTGATCTATTTGTTCAGAGATGGTATGAAGGATTTGATTGCTGTAGTTGTTTTGGGAGTAGATCTTCTTGATATCTCCCAAATTGGTCTGACTATGATCCTGCTCAGGTCTCCCTTTCTTAAAGGGATCAGCACGAATATCTTCATTGTCATGTTTAACAATGATACTCTTGAGCGGAGGATGAACAGAGGTACTGGTTCCTGAGGGAAAAAGATTCCAGGTTCTAGAAATCCTATTTTGCACTTCTAAGGATGGAAGATGGAATGGGTCATCAATGTCCTTTTTAGACAGATAAATAGAGAACCATCTAAAGAAAAGAATATTAGTTTGGAGATTGTTCATCTCTTCATAATATTCCTCTTGGATTCTATCTCTGCAATCTTTGTCTAGTTGCATGAACCATTTTCTCCTTTTGTTGTTGCTGGTACCATAGAAATCTTTTCTAAGATACTCTTTATCAATGGTAAAACCTTCTTTGGTTAAGACATTGATAGTAGAATAGTTATGCATGTTGGTAGAGGTAGGAGAATGGTCACCAACAGACTCTTCCTCATTCTGGGGAATGATTCTAGGAAGAGGATGGGCAAAGTCTATATGATCTCTTCTTAGAGAACTATTTCTGGAGAACTCACTGGTCATGGAGTAGAAGGGGTCACTAATAGAATTCCGAGCAGGGGCAAAGCTAGGTCGGTTGGTTGAGTTTTCTCTGACCGAATTGAACCTGATGAGAATTCTACCATCAGACTCTTCTATGATCTGAGAGATCTCTTGTTGTTCCAGGTTTCTAGGAGGGTTGTCGTTGTCGACCTCTAGGGTTTCAGGAATAGTAATGTCTTTCCACTTGATGGTCTTGGGAGTAAAAGTGCAAGACTTTTCAGCTTCTAATTGAAGAAGAACAGTCTCTCCATGAGCTAGAGGGGTAATGGTGCACTTTGGATCTGTTAAAGAACTCATGAGTTTGAAATGCAGTCTATAAATAACAGCAAAGTTCTTAGTGAACTGTTTGCAGTTGTTATTTAGCATTTTGATGTCTAGGATGACGGTTTGACAAATCCTAGGGTCAGTCAAGTCGACTGAGAAGTTTGGAGAACAATTGAAGAACAAAGGTCCATTGCAGATGTTGGATTGTACTAAAGCCAGAATCGAGTCTTTGTAAGAGAGAAACCGGTCATCCCTAAGGGCTAGGAAGACAGGAGAATCAATTCCTTTTCTATGAAGAGGTTTTAAAGCAATTTGGATTAACCCAAGATGCAAAAATCTATAACCTTTTCTAAGATAACTTTGAATGGTTGTAGGATTGAGAAGCCTAAGAGACTGCTGCTCTTTTGTAAGGCAGATGGTTGATTCTTGGTGTTTGATGCAATTGGCATGGAACAAGTCCAAGATCCCAGATCTATAAATAGACTGAGGATTGTCTGGAATAGTCCAGTCTTGAATATTGTCAGGGTCAAGACTATACATGTTCTCATTGCTATGAACGATTTGTTCCGAATTGCTACCGGAACCTCGTCGGAATAATCTTCTTGCCATCGACATGTTTTTTAAAACAAAGTAAAGTTTTCTAAAACAAGGTTTTATCTAAGGCTTATAACAACGGGACCGTCCACCGGGACCACCTATCATCAAGGCTGACCAAACGGATCTTACGGGACTAAACCAAGCGTTGTGCCCAAAGCCTAGATAAGCACTTAAAATAGAAAGACTGAAACTTAAATTTTTAACTCTAAGAAGAAAAGACTTGTTGTATAAATCATCTTGAAATTTGGAAATGCAAGCGACGATGGAAAGGATTTCCTTTTTAATCGTGCTATAGTTTAACTGAGGCCCAGCCCAGCAACCAGAGTAGAATCTAACCAGTTGCTCTTTGCTTTCTGGATTGATCCTTTGTTTAAGAATGCCACCAAAACCAATGTTGGAGGCATCAGTTTCAACAATCATAAAAGCATTGGGCTGAGGAAGGCCTAGGCAAGGAAGAGATTTAATCTTGCTTTTGATGATTTGGACGGCTTTGGTTTGATCAGAACCCCAAGGAGCAGGATTCTTTTTGAGTCTGGAAAATAAGGGAATGCAGAGTTTTCTGAGATCGGGAAAGAAATCAGAAATATAATTGAGGCAACCAAGGAATCTTTGTAATTGAGTTTTGTCTTTGATTTCGTCGGGAAATCTATCTGTGAACTCAATGCTCCTTTGGATAGGTTTGATGGTTTGTTGATGAATGTCATGGCCAAGAAATCTAATCTTGGTCTGAAAGAGTTTTATCTTAGTGGCCGATAAAACTAATCCATTCTTTTTGATGACATGCAGAAAGGTATTGAGATGCTTAGAGTGTTCTTCTAAGGTTAGGGAATAAATGAGGATATCGTCGATGTAGACGATGAGGAAGTCAGAGAAGGGATTCAGAATATCATTCATAATCCTTTGATATTCTGAAGGGGCATTTTTGAGACCAAAGGGCATGACATTCCATTCGTAATGCCCAAATGGTACAGTGAAGGCGGTTTTGTATCTGTCTTCTTCGACAATCTGGATTTGCCAGTAACCGCTCTTCATGTCAAACTTAGAGAAGACTTTTGCTTCGAAAAGTCTGTTGAGGAGGTCTCTCTTATTGGGGATAGGATACCTGATCCATTGTAAGGCTTTGTTGAGGGGTTTGTAGTTGATAACCAGCCTAGGAACGCCTCTTTCCTTTTCGGCTGCGTTCATGACATAGAAAGCCGCGCAACTCCAGGGAGATTGAGATTTTCTAATTAGTTTCTTAACTAACAAGGTCTCAATTTCTTTCTTGCAGGTTTCTAAGAGTTCTTTGTTCATTTGAATAGGCCTAGCTTTGGTTGGGATATCTCTCTCATGAAAGTCCTTTTCATAGGGGAGATAAACATGATGCTTCTTTCTGTCCCAGAAGGCATTGGGGATATCCGCACAGACTTGCTCTTTGAAGAGATTCTCGAAGTCTAGGGCCTTGGTTTGCCAAAGAGGGCTTTGCAGCCTTTCTTCAATCTTTAAAAACCCAATTTCATTAGTAAAATCTCTAATGAGGGTTTTCTTATGCTGAATGCTGTTAAGCTGTCTTTTGATAGAAGCATTTTGAAGGAGATCAAGATCTCTGCTCTTAATTGGGGAAAGGAAGGGGAAGTCTAGGTTTTTTCCTAGAATCTTGGCATGAATTCCGTCTTTATCAACTGAGAAGGGATAAAGCTGGGTTAGGAATGGGGATCCTAGGATGACTTCTTGTTGAAGATCTTTGACAAGGACAAAAGAGTTTAGGAGACACCATCCATTGCTGCAGACGGAGGCTTCAGGAATTTTGTAGTTTAACTGCATTTTAATGCCGCTGGCATTAAGAAGTCTTTCATTGGTCTTGACAAAATACTTGGAATTGACAAGGCCTTCTCTGATACAGTTGAGATCAGCTCCGCTGTCAATGAGGGCGACAATTTTGAAGGTGGAATCTTCAATCTTAATCTTAACAGGACAATACCATTTTTGGCATTCTACTTTGTTAAGAGCTGAAAGAAAGAGATTGTCTTGCTGAAAAGAGGGGTTAAATGATTCATTTTGCGAGATGAGGGGTTTTTTGCTGGTAGAGGAAGAGGTTCTAATTTTAACAGAGCCTTGGCTGGATCTGTTAGATGATCTTATCTCAGAACTACAGCTAGATTCATTTTTAGATTCTAGCTTGTTAATTCTGATTTCTATGAGATCATCCATAGAGTCTCTTAGTCTAACATACTCTTGAAGTCCTTTAACTTCTTTCTTGAGAGTATTGACTTCTGATTGAAGGTCTTTGATGGTGACTTTGGAACCTAGAATATTATTACTAGGTTGATTTTCAAAGAGTTTGGAGATGCTGAAGGGTCTATTGAGGGCTGGTCTTTGCTCGTTGAAGATAAGATCCTTAAGTTTCATGAAATAATCATGCTTAGTTTGAGGATCTGGGATCTGATTGATGAGGTCAAAAAGAGCTTCTTCTCTTTCTGCTTTGGTAATAACATTGCAGTAATGCTGAGGTTGATCTTGGTCAGAGCTTAAAGAGTCATAGTTGATCTCATATAATCCTTCATTGTCAGAGGAGGATTCAGTGTCTAGGCAGAGAAGTTCACCAATCTTTTCTTTAAGATCTGGTTCATCTTTGAGAAGCTCGTTGATCTTCTGCTTCATTGGACAGCTGTTGGCCTTGTGACCTGGCTTACGACACTTGTAGCAGATAATCTTTTTGCCGTAGCTGGGTCTATTAGGCTTGCTATCTCTGGTGTGGACAGGTTTATCATACCTATTAGATCTCTGTTTAGAGCGCCTAAAGAATTCTCTTTTTGGTCTAAGAGTCTTCTCTTTTCTAGCTCTGGAGGGGGCTTGGATCTTTTCCATGCCAAAGGCTTCACAGAAGTTTCCCATTTCTCTTCTGGATTTACCCTTTTCTCCCCCGTATTTTGCTTGAATTTTTAATTCAGTGCATAATGCTAACCCTTCTTTCTTGATGAATGCTCCAAGCTGCCCATAGGTGATATCCTTCCAAGGGATTTCTTCCTTACCTATGTTTTCTTTAAGCTTGGTAACGATTCTTTTTGCGAAGAGGGATGGTAATCCTGAAACAAATCTTTCTTTCCAAAAAGATTCGTTACAGTCTGGTCTTTTAAGGACATAGGTGATGAAGACGTCCTTGTACCACCTATAATCACTTAGAGTTGGGCATCTAAGTTCTGTTAGGGTGATCTTGTTGGCTTGAAGTTCTTCATGCGGGTTGCCAACGAAATACATACTTATAGCATATATAAGTTGGTTGGTTGCATTTTGATCTGTAGAGATCCTTCCCTGATCGTCTTCTGTAGAGACGGTGGCGTTTAGGATATCTAATTGTTGTTGTAAGTTCAAGGCATTATCCCACCAGTATTTAAGCTGACCAGTGAAGCCTTGAATTATAAGACATGCTGCTGTCTTATCCGTTTGATCATGGGTTCTATAGGCTGCTTTAGCCATTCCCATTTCTTGGAGAGTATTCATGATTTCTCCTTCTGATTTGCCATCTATGTTCCATTCATAGATGGATGTTCCATTGTAATCCGTGGTCCTGAATTTAGCTCTTTCTTCATACTGAAGATCAGGAGGAGTTGGACGATTGTAGTAATTTCTAGTATCAGTATGTGCTCCAAATCTTTTGGAGTAATGCTGAGATCCGTTTCCCCTTCTCCTGAGTTTATTAACCTCTGGGGATTCAGATCCTAGAAATGCGATTTTGCTGATGGAGTGGCTCGTCTTGCTAGAGCTACTTATAGAGTCTCCAGAGTCCTTCTTAGACTTACTGCTACAGTTGCCTTTATTCTTTAGGCAGTTGATATTTGCAGCTGGAGAGGTGACGCGTTTTGAGGAGGAAGCCTGGATATTATCCATCCTTTGGTTAATGGCTAGGTGGAAGGAATCCATCCTTTGATTGATTCTATCAAGGATAGAAGGAGGGCTAAGGCTGATGTTGCTTAAGAGATTGTTAGGAATACTTTCAGCTTGAAAGTGAGGCCTACTAATATCTCTAGGAAACTTAGGGGAACTCAATCCTTTATCCATACCAAGATGAATCTGATCTATTTGTTCAGAGATGGTATGAAGGATTTGATTGCTGTAGTTGTTTTGGGAGTAGATCTTCTTGATATCTCCCAAATTGGTCTGACTATGATCCTGCTCAGGTCTCCCTTTCTTAAAGGGATCAGCATGAATATCTTCATTGTCATGTTTAACAATGATACTCTTGAGCGGAGGATGAACAGAGGTACTGGTTCCTGAGGGAAAAAGATTCCAGGTTCTAGAAATCCTATTTTGCACTTCTAAGGATGGAAGATGGAATGGGTCATCAATGTCCTTTTTAGATAGATAAATAGAGAACCATCTAAAGAAAAGAATATTAGTTTGGAGATTGTTCATCTCTTCATAATATTCCTCTTGGATTCTATCTCTGCAATCTTTGTCTAGTTGCATGAACCATTTTCTCCTTTTGTTGTTGCTGGTACCATAGAAATCTTTTCTAAGATACTCTTTATCAATGGTAAAACCTTCTTTGGTTAAGACATTGATAGTAGAATAGTTATGCATGTTGGTAGAGGTAGGAGAATGGTCACCAACAGACTCTTCCTCATTCTGGGGAATGATTCTAGGAAGAGGATGGGCAAAGTCTATATGATCTCTTCTTAGAGAACTATTTCTGGAGAACTCACTGGTCATGGAGTAGAAGGGGTCACTAATAGAATTCCGAGCAGGGGCAAAGCTAGGTCGGTTGGTTGAGTTTTCTCTGACCGAATTGAACCTGATGAGAATTCTACCATCAGACTCTTCTATGATCTGAGAGATCTCTTGTTGTTCCAGGTTTCTAGGAGGGTTGTCGTTGTCGACCTCTAGGGTTTCAGGAATAGTAATGTCTTTCCACTTGATGGTCTTGGGAGTAAAAGTGCAAGACTTTTCAGCTTCTAATTGAAGAAGAACAGTCTCTCCATGAGCTAGAGGAGTAATGGTGCACTTTGGATCTGTTAAAGAACTCATGAGTTTGAAATGCAGTCTATAAATAACAGCAAAGTTCTTAGTGAACTGTTTGCAGTTGTTATTTAGCATTTTGATGTCTAGGATGACGGTTTGACAAATCCTAGGGTCAGTCAAGTCGACTGAGAAGTTTGGAGAACAATTGAAGAACAAAGGTCCATTGCAGATGTTGGATTGTACTAAAGCCAGAATCGAGTCTTTGTAAGAGAGAAACCGGTCATCCCTAAGGGCTAGGAAGACAGGAGAATCAATTCCTTTTCTATGAAGAGGTTTTAAAGCAATTTGGATTAACCCAAGATGCAAAAATCTATAACCTTTTCTAAGATAACTTTGAATGGTTGTAGGATTGAGAAGCCTAAGAGACTGCTGCTCTTTTGTAAGGCAGATGGTTGATTCTTGGTGTTTGATGCAATTGGCATGGAACAAGTCCAAGATCCCAGATCTATAAATAGACTGAGGATTGTCTGGAATAGTCCAGTCTTGAATATTGTCAGGGTCAAGACTATACATGTTCTCATTGCTATGAACGATTTGTTCCGAATTGCTACCGGAACCTCGTCGGAATAATCTTCTTGCCATCGACATGTTTTTTAAAACAAAGTAAAGTTTTCTAAAACAAGGTTTTATCTAAGGCTTATAACAACGGGACCGTCCACCGGGACCACCTATCATCAAGGCTGACCAAACGGATCTTACGGGACTAAACCAAGCGTTGTGCCCAAAGCCTAGATAAGCACTTAAAATAGAAAGACTGAAACTTAAATTTTTAAAACGATGAAGAGGATAAGGAGATTAAATTAACAAGGCTCTGATACCAGGTTTTCTGACAAGAGAATTTCTGCAGGGAAAACCTTAAAACACATGGCCCCCTTTCCTTATTTCAAAACCCTCCAAGACAAACAAAAGGCCTACTACTCCTATTTTCGAGTCTTTGAAGCCCAAAAGACCGTTCGCAAAACTGCTCAAGAATCATTTCACTCCGAGAAGATTAAACATATCATTCTCTCCAGTGAAATCAGGATCCTCAACATTCGCCAACAAACTGCTGACAGGATCATTAGGGATTGCATTCTTTCTAATGTACCTTTTTAATCTTGTTTAAAACAGGTTCTCAAGAATGGCGGGGAGGGGAAACCCTCGCAAGCAAACCCCACAGGATTATGCTTCAGCAAGCTCGTCCCCAGCAAAAAGCGTTGTCCAAACGCAAAACCAATTTCAATCCTTATCCCAATTCCCAGCTCTCACAAACAGTCCTCTAAACCCAAGGACTCCACAAAAAACTGACAAACAGAAATCCACCAAGCATTTCCACAGATACATCCTCAAGCAATCATCCCTACAAAATATCTGCCTCACAAAAGAATTCAATCCCCCTGACCAAAAGGACTTTGGACCCTTCATAAAAAATCTCTTCTCCAAAGACTTCCAATGGTTTCCTTCTGACCCGGCAAAAACCCAAAAGTTCTATGAGTTCGTTTTGGTAGATTCTGAATCTGCCGAAATCTCGCATACCAGAGACGACAATGACCCCAACCTCATTGTCTTCTCAAAATGCAAAATTCTGAAGGTCATCTCCAGAGAATCTTGGGGAGAACCTAGCACACAAAAGGCATTCTCAATCCCTTTCTGGCCGAAAGGCTATTCCTATTATGACTATAGAGATGCTTGGACCAAGGCCTTTCTTATCCGAGCATTCAACCATTCCTGGTTCTTTTTCTTCGCAAAAACATGCAACAGCAATTTACCAGTCTGGTTCTTTGACTGGTGGAACTACTTTGGACCTACTCCTGAAATCTACCCAGAAGAAGCTAGGCAATCCTATGACTTCTTTATCAAACATTGTCCGGTCCAAAACTACATAAAACCAATACAATTCCATAGGTGCACTGGTGTATCTTGGATACTCTGCTGGATCTATGAACTCCAGCAAGCATTACCCTGTCCGTGTCCCCTTTCTCTCTGTCGCAAGTTCAAAGTTCGATGGTGGGAAAAGATTGATCCAGAATCCTACTCACTCAACAACATCCATGCAATTTTCAAAGCAAAAGGAACACAAGCTTCTCCTGCCCCCTCAAAGGAGATTGTCATTCACCCGTCAGGAGTCCCGGTGGCAACTGCGTCACCCTCACAAATCCAAGACCAAGACTGGCTTGACTACCAAGAATGGAAGAAATACAAGAATCTCAAAACTAAGCAAAACTCAGTAACAATTGTTGACATCTCGGACGAGAAGCCCAAGTCTTGGGCTGATAAAGTCCAAGAAGAAGAAGAACAAGCCAGCTCGACCAATTTAGCCCAGCAAACTGATTATGACCCATATGATCAGTTCGCACAAGACCCTTACGCCCAGTAAGGTTGCAAGTCCATAAGGCCGTTCGCAAAAGCCCATCAAAAATCTTGCAGACAAAAGATGTCGGCAACACAATCAGACAAAATACAATCAGACAAATCTCATCAGCAAATGACAAACAACTTCTACAGCAAAAGCAGAAGTCCACTCTGAACAGTATCAATGCACTTATTTAGGCACTATTCATATGAACAGTTGTACGGCGCCTTAATAGTGCCTTCAAATAGCAATTTTCCCTTCTCTATTTAAGCTGGTAAGCCCTCACTTGTTAGAGGCACGCTAAAAATCTCTCTCTCTCTCTCTCTCTCCTTTATATTTTTAGTTTCTTGTTTTGCTGCTCTTCGGCTACCTGTAAGTTGTGTACAGTTTCTTTCTTTTGCAATTTATATCAAGCACAATAGTCCAGTTTTGTGTTATTGTCTTGCTTATCATTTCTACCATATTTTCATTGCTTTTGATCCTTTTGGCCAACCTGGTTGATCTCTTATGCTTCAGCAAGCTCGTCCCCAGCAAAAAGCGTTGTCCAAACGCAAAACCAATTTCAATCCTTATCCCAATTCCCAGCTCTCACAAACAGTCCTCTAAACCCAAGGACTCCACAAAAAACTGACAAACAGAAATCCACCAAGCATTTCCACAGATACATCCTCAAGCAATCATCCCTACAAAATATCTGCCTCACAAAAGAATTCAATCCCCCTGACCAAAAGGACTTTGGACCCTTCATAAAAAATCTCTTCTCCAAAGACTTCCAATGGTTTCCTTCTGACCCGGCAAAAACCCAAAAGTTCTATGAGTTCGTTTTGGTAGATTCTGAATCTGCCGAAATCTCGCATACCAGAGACGACAATGACCCCAACCTCATTGTCTTCTCAAAATGCAAAATTCTGAAGGTCATCTCCAGAGAATCTTGGGGAGAACCTAGCACACAAAAGGCATTCTCAATCCCTTTCTGGCCGAAAGGCTATTCCTATTATGACTATAGAGATGCTTGGACCAAGGCCTTTCTTATCCGAGCATTCAACCATTCCTGGTTCTTTTTCTTCGCAAAAACATGCAACAGCAATTTACCAGTCTGGTTCTTTGACTGGTGGAACTACTTTGGACCTACTCCTGAAATCTACCCAGAAGAAGCTAGGCAATCCTATGACTTCTTTATCAAACATTGTCCGGTCCAAAACTACATAAAACCAATACAATTCCATAGGTGCACTGGTGTATCTTGGATACTCTGCTGGATCTATGAACTCCAGCAAGCATTACCCTGTCCGTGTCCCCTTTCTCTCTGTCGCAAGTTCAAAGTTCGATGGTGGGAAAAGATTGATCCAGAATCCTACTCACTCAACAACATCCATGCAATTTTCAAAGCAAAAGGAACACAAGCTTCTCCTGCCCCCTCAAAGGAGATTGTCATTCACCCGTCAGGAGTCCCGGTGGCAACTGCGTCACCCTCACAAATCCAAGACCAAGACTGGCTTGACTACCAAGAATGGAAGAAATACAAGAATCTCAAAACTAAGCAAAACTCAGTAACAATTGTTGACATCTCGGACGAGAAGCCCAAGTCTTGGGCTGATAAAGTCCAAGAAGAAGAAGAACAAGCCAGCTCGACCAATTTAGCCCAGCAAACTGATTATGACCCATATGATCAGTTCGCACAAGACCCTTACGCCCAGTAAGGTTGCAAGTCCATAAGGCCGTTCGCAAAAGCCCATCAAAAATCTTGCAGACAAAAGATGTCGGCAACACAATCAGACAAAATACAATCAGACAAATCTCATCAGCAAATGACAAACAACTTCTACAGCAAAAGCAGAAGTCCACTCTGAACAGTATCAATGCACTTATTTAGGCACTATTCATATGAACAGTTGTACGGCGCCTTAATAGTGCCTTCAAATAGCAATTTTCCCTTCTCTATTTAAGCTGGTAAGCCCTCACTTGTTAGAGGCACGCTAAAAATCTCTCTCTCTCTCTCTCTCTCTCCTTTATATTTTTAGTTTCTTGTTTTGCTGCTCTTCGGCTACCTGTAAGTTGTGTACAGTTTCTTTCTTTTGCAATTTATATCAAGCACAATAGTCCAGTTTTGTGTTATTGTCTTGCTTATCATTTCTACCATATTTTCATTGCTTTTGATCCTTTTGGCCAACCTGGTTGATCTCTTATGCTTCAGCAAGCTCGTCCCCAGCAAAAAGCGTTGTCCAAACGCAAAACCAATTTCAATCCTTATCCCAATTCCCAGCTCTCACAAACAGTCCTCTAAACCCAAGGACTCCACAAAAAACTGACAAACAGAAATCCACCAAGCATTTCCACAGATACATCCTCAAGCAATCATCCCTACAAAATATCTGCCTCACAAAAGAATTCAATCCCCCTGACCAAAAGGACTTTGGACCCTTCATAAAAAATCTCTTCTCCAAAGACTTCCAATGGTTTCCTTCTGACCCGGCAAAAACCCAAAAGTTCTATGAGTTCGTTTTGGTAGATTCTGAATCTGCCGAAATCTCGCATACCAGAGACGACAATGACCCCAACCTCATTGTCTTCTCAAAATGCAAAATTCTGAAGGTCATCTCCAGAGAATCTTGGGGAGAACCTAGCACACAAAAGGCATTCTCAATCCCTTTCTGGCCGAAAGGCTATTCCTATTATGACTATAGAGATGCTTGGACCAAGGCCTTTCTTATCCGAGCATTCAACCATTCCTGGTTCTTTTTCTTCCTTCGCAAAAACATGCAACAGCAATTTACCAGTCTGGTTCTTTGACTGGTGGAACTACTTTGGACCTACTCCTGAAATCTACCCAGAAGAAGCTAGGCAATCCTATGACTTCTTTATCAAACATTGTCCGGTCCAAAACTACATAAAACCAATACAATTCCATAGGTGCACTGGTGTATCTTGGATACTCTGCTGGATCTATGAACTCCAGCAAGCATTACCCTGTCCGTGTCCCCTTTCTCTCTGTCGCAAGTTCAAAGTTCGATGGTGGGAAAAGATTGATCCAGAATCCTACTCACTCAACAACATCCATGCAATTTTCAAAGCAAAAGGAACACAAGCTTCTCCTGCCCCCTCAAAGGAGATTGTCATTCACCCGTCAGGAGTCCCGGTGGCAACTGCGTCACCCTCACAAATCCAAGACCAAGACTGGCTTGACTACCAAGAATGGAAGAAATACAAGAATCTCAAAACTAAGCAAAACTCAGTAACAATTGTTGACATCTCGGACGAGAAGCCCAAGTCTTGGGCTGATAAAGTCCAAGAAGAAGAAGAACAAGCCAGCTCGACCAATTTAGCCCAGCAAACTGATTATGACCCATATGATCAGTTCGCACAAGACCCTTACGCCCAGTAAGGTTGCAAGTCCATAAGGCCGTTCGCAAAAGCCCATCAAAAATCTTGCAGACAAAAGATGTCGGCAACACAATCAGACAAAATACAATCAGACAAATCTCATCAGCAAATGACAAACAACTTCTACAGCAAAAGCAGAAGTCCACTCTGAACAGTATCAATGCACTTATTTAGGCACTATTCATATGAACAGTTGTACGGCGCCTTAATAGTGCCTTCAAATAGCAATTTTCCCTTCTCTATTTAAGCTGGTAAGCCCTCACTTGTTAGAGGCACGCTAAAAATCTCTCTCTCTCTCTCTCTCCTTTATATTTTTAGTTTCTTGTTTTGCTGCTCTTCGGCTACCTGTAAGTTGTGTACAGTTTCTTTCTTTTGCAATTTATATCAAGCACAATAGTCCAGTTTTGTGTTATTGTCTTGCTTATCATTTCTACCATATTTTCATTGCTTTTGATCCTTTTGGCCAACCTGTTTGTCTTGGAGGGTTTTGAAATAAGGAAAGGGGGCCATGTGTTTTAAGGTTTTCCCTGCAGAAATTCTCTTGTCAGAAAATCTGGTAAAGAATTGCTTTCTCCTTTGATAAATTCAATTCCAAAATCAAAGATAGATAAAATGGCTTGCCATCGAGCAAAAATTTGTTTTGAGACAATGTTCTGGACATCTTTTTGAAGTATATCTTTTGCGGATTTGCAATCAACTCTAAGAAGAAAAGACTTGTTGTATAAATCATCTTGAAATTTGGAAATGCAAGCGACGATGGAAAGGATTTCCTTTTTAATCGTGCTATAGTTTAACTGAGGCCCAGCCCAGCAACCAGAGTAGAATCTAACCAGTTGCTCTTTGCTTTCTGGATTGATCCTTTGTTTAAGAATCGTGCTATAGTTTAACTGAGGCCCAGCCCAGCAACCAGAGTAGAATCTAACCAGTTGCTCTTTGCTTTCTGGATTGATCCTTTGTTTAAGAATGCCACCAAAACCAATGTTGGAGGCATCAGTTTCAACAATCATAAAAGCATTGGGCTGAGGAAGGCCTAGGCAAGGAAGAGATTTAATCTTGCTTTTGATGATTTGGACGGCTTTGGTTTGATCAGAACCCCAAGGAGCAGGATTCTTTTTGAGTCTGGAAAATAAGGGAATGCAGAGTTTTCTGAGATCGGGAAAGAAATCAGAAATATAATTGAGGCAACCAAGGAATCTTTGTAATTGAGTTTTGTCTTTGATTTCGTCGGGAAATCTATCTGTGAACTCAATGCTCCTTTGGATAGGTTTGATGGTTTGTTGATGAATGTCATGGCCAAGAAATCTAATCTTGGTCTGAAAGAGTTTTATCTTAGTGGCAGATAAAACTAATCCATTCTTTTTGATGACATGCAGAAAGGTATTGAGATGCTTAGAGTGTTCTTCTAAGGTTAGAGAATAAATGAGGATATCGTCGATGTAGACGATGAGGAAGTCAGAGAAGGGATTCAGAATATCATTCATAATCCTTTGATATTCTGAAGGGGCATTTTTGAGACCAAAGGGCATGACATTCCATTCGTAATGCCCAAATGGTACAGTGAAGGCGGTTTTGTATCTGTCTTCTTCGACAATCTGGATTTGCCAGTAACCGCTCTTCATGTCAAACTTAGAGAAGACTTTTGCTTCGAAAAGTCTGTTGAGGAGGTCTCTCTTATTGGGGATAGGATACCTGATCCATTGTAAGGCTTTGTTGAGGGGTTTGTAGTTGATAACCAGCCTAGGAACGCCTCTTTCCTTTTCGGCTGCGTTCATGACATAGAAAGCCGCGCAACTCCAGGGAGATTGAGATTTTCTAATTAGTTTCTTAACTAACAAGGTCTCAATTTCTTTCTTGCAGGTTTCTAAGAGTTCTTTGTTCATTTGAATAGGCCTAGCTTTGGTTGGGATATCTCTCTCATGAAAGTCCTTTTCATAGGGGAGATAAACATGATGCTTCTTTCTGTCCCAGAAGGCATTGGGGATATCCGCACAGACTTGCTCTTTGAAGAGATTCTCGAAGTCTAGGGCCTTGGTTTGCCAAAGAGGGCTTTGCAGCCTTTCTTCAATCTTTAAAAACCCAATTTCATTAGTTAAATCTCTAATGAGGGTTTTCTTATGCTGAATGCTGTTAAGCTGTCTTTTGATAGAAGCATTTTGAAGGAGATCAAGATCTCTGCTCTTAATTGGGGAAAGGAAGGGGAAGTCTAGGTTTTTTCCTAGAATCTTGGCATGAATTCCGTCTTTATCAACTGAGAAGGGATAAAGCTGGGTTAGGAATGGGGATCCTAGGATGACTTCTTGTTGAAGATCTTTGACAAGGACAAAAGAGTTTAGGAGACACCATCCATTGCTGCAGACGGAGGCTTCAGGAATTTTGTAGTTTAACTGCATTTTAATGCCGCTGGCATTAAGAAGTCTTTCATTGGTCTTGACAAAATACTTGGAATTGACAAGGCCTTCTCTGATACAGTTGAGATCAGCTCCGCTGTCAATGAGGGCGACAATTTTGAAGGTGGAATCTTCAATCTTAATCTTAACAGGACAATACCATTTTTGGCATTCTACTTTGTTAAGAGCTGAAAGAAAGAGATTGTCTTGCTGAAAAGAGGGGTTAAATGATTCATTTTGCGAGATGAGGGGTTTTTTGCTGGTAGAGGAAGAGGTTCTAATTTTAACAGAGCCTTGGCTGGATCTGTTAGATGATCTTATCTCAGAACTACAGCTAGATTCATTTTTAGATTCTAGCTTGTTAATTCTGATTTCTATGAGATCATCCATAGAGTCTCTTAGTCTAACATACTCTTGAAGTCCTTTAACTTCTTTCTTGGTAGAAATGATAAGCAATGAAAATATGGTAGAAATGATAAGCAAGACAATAACACAAAACTGGACTATTGTGCTTGATATAAATTGCAAAAGAAAGAAACTGTACACAACTTACAGGTAGCCGAAGAGCAGCAAAACAAGAAACTAAAAATATAAAGGAGAGAGAGAGAGAGAGAGATTTTTAGCGTGCCTCTAACAAGTGAGGGCTTACCAGCTTAAATAGAGAAGGGAAAATTGCTATTTGAAGGCACTATTAAGGCGCCGTACAACTGTTCATATGAATAGTGCCTAAATAAGTGCATTGATACTGTTCAGAGTGGACTTCTGCTTTTGCTGTAGAAGTTGTTTGTCATTTGCTGATGAGATTTGTCTGATTGTATTTTGTCTGATTGTGTTGCCGACATCTTTTGTCTGCAAGATTTTTGATGGGCTTTTGCGAACGGCCTTATGGACTTGCAACCTTACTGGGCGTAAGGGTCTTGTGCGAACTGATCATATGGGTCATAATCAGTTTGCTGGGCTAAATTGGTCGAGCTGGCTTGTTCTTCTTCTTCTTGGACTTTATCAGCCCAAGACTTGGGCTTCTCGTCCGAGATGTCAACAATTGTTACTGAGTTTTGCTTAGTTTTGAGATTCTTGTATTTCTTCCATTCTTGGTAGTCAAGCCAGTCTTGGTCTTGGATTTGTGAGGGTGACGCAGTTGCCACCGGGACTCCTGACGGGTGAATGACAATCTCCTTTGAGGGGGCAGGAGAAGCTTGTGTTCCTTTTGCTTTGAAAATTGCATGGATGTTGTTGAGTGAGTAGGATTCTGGATCAATCTTTTCCCACCATCGAACTTTGAACTTGCGACAGAGAGAAAGGGGACACGGACAGGGTAATGCTTGCTGGAGTTCATAGATCCAGCAGAGTATCCAAGATACACCAGTGCACCTATGGAATTGTATTGGTTTTATGTAGTTTTGGACCGGACAATGTTTGATAAAGAAGTCATAGGATTGCCTAGCTTCTTCTGGGTAGATTTCAGGAGTAGGTCCAAAGTAGTTCCACCAGTCAAAGAACCAGACTGGTAAATTGCTGTTGCATGTTTTTGCGAAGAAAAAGAACCAGGAATGGTTGAATGCTCGGATAAGAAAGGCCTTGGTCCAAGCATCTCTATAGTCATAATAGGAATAGCCTTTCGGCCAGAAAGGGATTGAGAATGCCTTTTGTGTGCTAGGTTCTCCCCAAGATTCTCTGGAGATGACCTTCAGAATTTTGCATTTTGAGAAGACAATGAGGTTGGGGTCATTGTCGTCTCTGGTATGCGAGATTTCGGCAGATTCAGAATCTACCAAAACGAACTCATAGAACTTTTGGGTTTTTGCCGGGTCAGAAGGAAACCATTGGAAGTCTTTGGAGAAGAGATTTTTTATGAAGGGTCCAAAGTCCTTTTGGTCAGGGGGATTGAATTCTTTTGTGAGGCAGATATTTTGTAGGGATGATTGCTTGAGGATGTATCTGTGGAAATGCTTGGTGGATTTCTGTTTGTCAGTTTTTTGTGGAGTCCTTGGGTTTAGAGGACTGTTTGTGAGAGCTGGGAATTGGGATAAGGATTGAAATTGGTTTTGCGTTTGGACAACGCTTTTTGCTGGGGACGAGCTTGCTGAAGCATAATCCTGTGGGGTTTGCTTGCGAGGGTTTCCCCTCCCCGCCATTCTTGAGAACCTGTTTTAAACAAGATTAAAAAGGTACATTAGAAAGAATGCAATCCCTAATGATCCTGTCAGCAGTTTGTTGGCGAATGTTGAGGATCCTGATTTCACTGGAGAGAATGATATGTTTAATCTTCTCGGAGTGAAATGATTCTTGAGCAGTTTTGCGAACGGTCTTTTGGGCTTCAAAGACTCGAAAATAGGAGTAGTAGGCCTTTTGTTTGTCTTGGAGGGTTTTGAAATAAGGAAAGGGGGCCATGTGTTTTAAGGTTTTCCCTGCAGAAATTCTCTTGTCAGAAAATCTGGTAAAGAATTATTTCAGCTGTCATCTAGTGATAGTTTCCTTGTCAATTAATTACTTATATAATGACAAATTTGATTGAAAAGTTTGGTAATTATTTGTACTATATAAAGATGTTTGGATTATTTTTTTGATAGGTATGTAAGTTGCATACTGTTTTTGCTATATATGCATAATATATACATGAGAAAATGAAATTCATTTGTTATACTATGCAGGTATCACTCTCTGGTTATGAGCAACCAAACCCTGGCTGTGTATCTAGGTAACCTTGTTACCACCACTTACACTGGGATTTATCATGTGGAAATCTCAATTCAGTTCTACCCATCTGAGAAAAAATTGAGCCCTCCATCTGGAAACCGGAAATGGGCAGATTTAATCTTGCCCATTTCCAGGGAACTGCCATTGAATGATGGATTATGGTTCGAAATTGAGAACTCCACCGACATCAAAACCAAGGAGTTTGAAATCCCACCCAACGCGTATAAGGCTGTGTTGGAGGTTTATGTGTCGTTTCACGAGAATGATGAGTTTTGGTACTCTAATCTTCCCGATGACTACATTGCCGCCAACAACCTGTCGGATGCCCAAGCTCATGGGCCGTTTAGGGAGGTTCTCGTGACGTTAGATGACGGTGTTCTTGTCGGTGCGGTTTGGCCTTTTACCGTGATCTACACGGGAGGATTCAACCCTCTCTTATGGGAATCGGGTCATTTGATCTTCCAACTTACGACATCGAGTTGACTCCATTCTTAGGCAAGTTGTTAGATTGGACTTGGTGTCGCGAATGCGCTCAGTGTTTGGTACATTGATGCTAACTTGCACCTCTGGTTAGACGTGAAGAGTCCAAGAACCCTAGGGATGCTCTTGAGCTGCAATTCTCTGTAAAGTCGGGTTTCGTAGGCTTGGATGGAACATACGACACAAAGATGAGTCGGTCCATATCCTCATCCGGGTGGGTCAGATCTTCCCATGGCGAAATCATCACCTCATTCACCCAAGATTTGGGTTTCGTCGACTCCATGATCTGGGAAAGCGACGGCAATGTGCAGACTATTAACCAGACTATTGAGTTCAACACTTCGGTGTCTACCAAGACGCCATCTTCTCATCATGGCAGCACGATCATGTCGCACAAAAACCTTCCCCTTTACTTGTACACGGCTCAAATCGATCAAGGCAACAACAATTACGTTATTGTGACAAACGTTACGCTAGGTTTCAACGACGACAGGGTCTCAAGATGCAACCGGAGTTCTTATTGTTCAGAACGGCGTGCTCGTCAGTGGATCAGGAAATACGCGACAAGTATACAAATATGAGAGTTGCATCGATCCGTGCTACTTGAGGAATGTGAGCAGTTCTAACTACGCCATAACTTATAATTCAGTTAGCACCAAATGTGGCCACAAATCGGGTTCTGAAGATCCAAGTTCTCTGTTTAGCCTATTGTAAATAGCTCCTGCCACTTCAAAATTAAGTTGTTCTTGTTTCGTTAATGTATACAGGTTAATAATGCCCATATGATATCGCACCACATCAAGTTTTCCGTGCGCCCATTTTTACCATGTCCGCAATCTAGATGTGCACAAAAAATCCTAAAAAAACTTACAAACTTGTTCTTACATGATTTCAACAATTAATTATCCAAATAAAAATGACTCAGTTCATTTTGTTTGTTATCGAACCGCTCAGTTTGTCCGCTCAGTAGCGGACAAGTTGAACTAGTTTTCAATTTGTCCACTAACATGTAGCGGATAAAAAAAACGAAGGCATTGTTCAGTATATTCAACTAAAATTGGAGATAGAGTTGAATAAGTAGTTGAAATTGAAGTCGGGGCTGGATGATTAGCTGAAACTACATTTATTAGTTTAATTATGTAATAACCCTCGTAAGGGTACTTATGTAATTTACCCAACTCTATTTCTAATAAAGGAATTTTTGGTATTTATTTCATAATTCCAAAAATAGAAATAAATTGGAGATTCTTAATATAAGTTGTTACAACTTTAAAGTTGTGAGCTATTTAAATTGTTGGGTAACATTATGTTGATTCTAAATTTAAATAAAACTTATAAAATTTAACCTAGAATATTTAAATCAAGTTTAACAATTTTTGTTAAAGGATTTAAATATGGTTAAAGCCATAGGAATTTGTAACTTAAGCTTGTCTTAGCCTAAGTTAAGCTTATTTTAGCCTAAGTTAATTTTTCTAAATATTAATTTTGGGCTACAATAATATAAGAAACATTGAATTATTAAAATAATTAAGTTTGTGAAAGTTTGGAGAATGTTCGTAATTTTTCGGGAATTTGTAAGGGCATTTTTACCCCAACTTACAACGTTGGGGACAAAAGTGCAATTATGCCAAAAGCTGGCTGAGCACTGTTCATCATCTTCACCAAATGCCCAGCCGAGGTTCCCATGCTCAACAATGGCGGAAATTAGCCCAATTCGAGCTCTTTTGGGGTCTAATTGCTCAACCAATTAATGGGATTTTTATTGGACTACTTAACGCATATAATCCGGGAGAATCGAAAGGAAACGATCAAAAATAAGATCGAATTTGAGCAAATAAGGCAAGAAAATTATTCGGTTGGCACCATCCGTAAATTGGACGAATCGGGATCAATTCGTAATCGTTTTTATCCACCTTTCAGCCCATTGTGGATTTATCTCCACGTTATTTCAAACCCTTATAAATAAGCCCCCGATCGAAGTCATTTAGGCACCCAATTTCAAGCCAATTCTCCCGAGTTCTTCATTCTAGGTCGCGGTTGTTCTTGGAGTTATTCCGGTCACCTTGGTGCTCCTCCGCCCCAATTGCCACCAACATTGGAACCGCCTCGATGAACCCTTCAAAATCCCGTTGGTCCCGCACCCGGATTCGCGCCGCCGAGCCGATTTCCCCGCGCGCGTAAACAGTGCCGGCTAGAGGTAGGAGACAATGGCAATTTCGTAAATATTTCCATTTGTATTGATTTCGGGTATTTTATTTAATTAGGTTAATTATTAATTATATAGGGTAATTTAATAATTAAGTAGGTAAAATATATAATTAGGAATATTATTTAATTTAATTTAATTTGGGTTAATCTTAATTAAGGTTTTAAAATTACCTATGTTAATGAGGTAATTAAATTTAAAAAATATGCACATATAGTTATAAATAATTATGTTTTTAAATAAGGGTTAAAATAAATTAAAGTTGGTCAATTTATTTTAATTAGGTTGTTGTTTTATGATTAAAGGAATTAATCATAACATTATCCGACAATTGATTTATTTGGACTTAAATCAATTCAGTTAGAAATCGATACGAGTAACGTTCAATTTCCGATTAGAAATAAAATATCTTATCATAATTTATTTATGATGTGTAATTTTGGGTACGTCTCGGAATTTCTTCTGGAACGGGAATAGAGCAGGGATTCAAGTTGCTACTCGGAATCAATCATTCCCGTGATACCGTTCATCTCTCTGTAATTCAAGGCAAGTGGTGGTTCGCTCTTGTCATTTCAGTTATTCTTTTGGCCGACAATTAATATTAAAATTAATTGGGTCATTTCTAAAACCTAATTAATGTTTGTGAACACTTGTGTGCTTTAAATACTTTTGTATCTAGGTTGTTAGTTATTATTGATATATATATGTATATATGATTAATGTTGTTATCGTCGTAATGACGGTATTGTGCGTGGACTTTGTGTGTTATGTGTGGACTTTAATAGTCGTGTGTGTCAGGGATATTATGGCATTGCGAGGCGTAATGATCTTTTTATAACTCGGTGTTAGTCGGAATAATTTCCTAATACTTTTAAGGTCATGACCATTGCTTCTTATCCACCCGTTAAGAATAAGAGTTGAGCACATTGTTAGTGCAATTGGGTTGGATGTAATGTCACCTTGTGTTATTCTCGTAGTTATTCGAGATTGTATTAAAAGCTTAAAGAATAATTGTGGTGTGGTGAAATTAAATAAGATAAGTGTTGCGATCACATAATTAATAAACTTCGAGCGAGAAGTACAACTTGGAAACCGCTCGTGCTCCAGTTTAAGTGGGTCGTCTTTCCAATCTGGATTTACATTATGCGGTGAGGTTGGTCGGGCCCAATTAATCAATGGGGTTTTATATGTTGTGTGTAATTTAAAACGTTCCCAAACAAATCATATCTTCTTCCTATAATACCCACATTCATTTCGGGTATTCTCTTGGTGCATATCTCTTTTGTCCATCCTTCGTTTCAGTGGAAGTATTTTAGTTATATATCGTCTATAAGCTTTTACTCGTGAGACAATGATAGTAATTGGATACAACCACAAGAACCATTCTGTTTGTACCCTTGCTTAGTCTTTCATTAGTCTAACCAACCACTATTTTTCCTTGCATGGTTGGTCGGTGTCATCCGTCCTATATGACACATCAGTCGACTTGCCTTAGGTTGTTTAGGAGTAACGAGACGGAGAAGAAGGCTTGCGGTTAAAGTTTAGTTTTTGAAGAACTTTCGAGTTTGTTTTGAATATAAGATTTATTTTTTTATTAATGTAATAGGTATAAGTGTTAGGTAACCTAGTCTTGTAATTAGAATTTATGTAAAGTCTTCCGCTGTAATTTCAATATCATTTGTAAACTATCTTTCTCAATTTACGAGGGGAATTTTAATAAAAAGATTGAGTTCTTTTATACAAGTCTTCCTCTATTTACTCTTTAGTATGATGTATTTAAGTATAATTGTTCAGATTAAAGCCTAGGGTGGCTTTGAACTTAAAGTCTGAGGTCACTAGCGTGTGACACTACCGACATAAGTCAGGGGTGTTACAAATTATATAAAAATATAATTGATTTTCAACATTACAAGTTGAAATGGGTGGAAAAGTAAAATTTAGCGTGTTAATCTTCAACAATTATGGGGGTCACAATAAAAAAAAAAATTAATCTATATTAATCTACTACAAAATCCTTAAGCTAGATTGATATTTTTTTTTACCGAACACTCATAATGTAGATTAAAAATAAATCAAGCTCCATTAATCTCAAAAAATCTTTGTCGAATAAAGCCTCAATAAAAATAATAGATTTGTCTGCATTCTATAATCGACTGGCACACGAAACAATACCCTAATAAGTATGCAAATTCATTTATTGCTATAATGGCCTTATATATAAACCCGTTAAGGGAGCGTTTGGTTAATGGGTTTGGGGAATGAGGTATCAGGTTGAAGAATGAAAATCCCATACTTGTTATTTGTTACACTGATTTTAGGATTGGAAACCCGTACACCAAACCCGTCGGGTATCGGGTTGTCATACATCCCACTTACTTTGGGTATGAGATTTCATTATCGCTGAATATCACTTCTCCTCTTTGCTCTGCCAACCTAGCTCATATTGTTCGCCACTTGCTCCTCCATTAACATCAAAGTTTGCTTCTTCGAGTTGGAAAGCTTGTTCTCCTTGACAAAGTAGGCTTATGATTGTTTAATTCTCCATTTTTTAAGTTTTGTTTTTTTTGGATTTGGACACATTTTTGCTAATTTCTTATTGAAGGACAATTATAAAATTAAAGGTGGAACTGCTTTTCGTTGCTGCTTCCGTGACACAAGAGATAGGAGATGAAGAAGGAGACAAGGGGCTAATCCCACATTTTTTGTCAAAAAACCCTAACTTTATCCCAATTTTTTTTACAAAAGAGATAACGAAAAGTATGAGATTTCAACTCTATACTTATCCAACTTCATACCTCATTCCATTTCCATACCTAAATTTATACCAAACTATTAACATCTACATATCTTCAGCAATCTCCTTCCTTTTATTCAAGATATTACCTTATCTATAATAGGAATTAGATATCTTTTCTCTATGCTAATTAGCCTTAATTCCCTCATAACCGTTGTACTGCTTGTTGTATAAAGGCTCTGCCTTCCTATGTAATTAATTAGTTCAATACAGTAATCTTCATCTTCATCCTTCACAAGTTTATCAAGTTCTATATGGTATCAGTTTCTTAAGGTTTCACATCGATCCTCCATCAAATTCCTCATGCTGGACGTTACACAATCCGAGCCATGGGAGAAATCAAACCACCCTCTTTTCCTCCACCACTCCGATCAACCAGGCGTTGTCCTTGTTTCGCAACCACTGGTGGAAGACAATTTCACATCCTAGCAGAACTCAATGATGACGGCTTTAACCATTAAAAACAAAGCCGGATTCGTTGATGGCTCGTTACCAAAACCGACGAACAAACCAGTCGAAGAATCTCAATGGGAACGATGCAACGTTCTTGTCAAGACCTGGCTTCTGGGTTCAATGTCTAACGACATCTCGAAAAGTGTCGTCCATTGCAAAGCCGCTCGAGATATTTGGCTCGAACTTATTGATCGGTTCTCTCAAACTAATATTGTGGCTCTCTTCAATGTCGAAAAGCATATCCAAGAGTGTACACAGGGATCTGATTCGGTAAGTACCTATTTCACCAAGCTTAAGTCCCTTTGGGATGAGAAGGAAGCCCTCACAATCATACGCCCCTGTTCTTGTGATCCCGCTGCCGATTTCCAAGAGTCGATCAGCAATCAGAGATCAATGAAGTTTCTGATGGGCCTTGGATCTGAGTATGAGCAAATTCGGGGTACAATAATCGGGTTAGACCCTTTTCCTGAACCAAACAAAGCTTATTCGATGGTTCTTCGCCATGAACAACAAGCGAAAATTTACAAACCCCCCGTGCCGCCGGAGACGGCGGCCTTTTCCGTCAAACGTCATTGTGCCCCTTCCGCTGGTGGTGATACCAAATTATGTGAGAAGTGCAATCTTACCAATCACAACACGAAGCAATGTCGCGCTCACCTTCAGTGCAGTTTCTGCAACAATAAAGGTCATACCCTCGAGTACTGTCGCAAGCGGAAACGATCCATGGACAGCGGCCAACAGACCTCCAGTGTCAACAACACCGCTCCGGTGACTCAGTCTGGTGTGTCGTCCACTGAGTAGCCGTCACCCTCCGATTATCAGCACGTCATGGATCTGATTCGACGACTCAATTTGCAGGGCTTAGCCGCCCACCAGCCGTCTGTAACCAGTGACCCTAATCTCCATTCTTTCGCAAATCATGTTGGTAAAATCCCTAACCTTAATTACTTCTCAGGTAATATTAAAGCCCACTCCGTTTATTCTGTAAATTCTTGGATTATGGATAGTGGTGCAAGTGATCATATTACATATCATACTCGATATTTGGATTCTTATGAATCAACTACTAACCGTTTTGTTCATCTACCTGATGGTAAAACTTATATTGTTTCACACATTGGAACTGTCATTTTTACACCTCAATTAACCATTACTAATGTACTTTGTATCCCTGCGTTCTCGGTTAATCTTGTCTCTATTAGTAAATTAGCCTTTGATTATTTTTATGCTACTATCTTTTTAAAAAGAATATGTGTGATTCAGGATCTACTCACGGGGAAGATAATTGGGACTGCATGTGAACGCGATGGCCTATACTTCCTCAAATCCCAGCCGACTCCCTTTGCTTGTAACGTCACCATCTCGGACTCCCTATGGCACCAACGTGTTGGTCACCCGTCGCAACAAGTATCGTCTCTTATTCCGGTTTTTAAAAATAAAAGTCCGATGGATAAACCTGTTTAGTTTGTCCTTTGGCAAAACAGACTCGACACCCTTTTCCGATTCATACTTCTACTAGTTCTTCTTGTTTTGATCTCATTCACATGGATATTTGAGGAGGTTATCATGTTCCTTGTTTAACAGGTGCACGTTATTTCTTAACTATTGTGGATGATCATTCTAAATTTACTTGGATTTATCTTATGAAAAGCAAGGCCGAGGCTCGGACCCTTATTATTCAATTTGTCAATCTCGTCGAAAACCAATTTTCTACACGAATTAAAATTATTCGAAGTAATAATGGCCCCAAATTTAAATGTTTGGATTTTTACTCTTCCAAAGGCATTTTACATCAAACTAGTTGCATCTAGGGCTGAGCACGGGCTGAGAAAACCGAACCCGACCCGAAAAACCCGAATCGAACTTGAACCCACATGACTTCGGTTCAGGTTTCGGTCTGAATTTATTAGGATTTCGGGTTCGGGTTCGGTTTTTAGTGTGTTTTTATGTACGAATGTTGTTTTGGCCCGAACCCGACTCGAACCCGAACCAAACCCGAACATTCGATTCGGTCTTCGGTCCCATTTTTTTGGGGTTTCGGGCTTTTTGGGTTCGGGTCGGGTTTAGGCCCATGCTCAGCCCTAGTTGCATCAATACGCCACAACAAAATGGTGTTGCGGAACGCAAACATAGACATCTTTTAAATGTGGCTCGTGCACTTCTTTTTCAATCTCACTTACCGAAATTTTTTTGGGGAGATGACATTCTCACCGCCACTTACTTGATTAACCGAATGCCAAGTCGTAATTTACAAACCAAAACCCCTTTTGAAAAACTCTTTTGCAAACCTCCTCTCTATTCTCATTTGCGCGTTTTTGGATGTCGATCCTTTGTATCCACCCACCCGTATCGCCCTCACAAGTTTGAACCGCGTGCCATTGAATGTATTTTTATTGGATACCCACCCGGTACCAAAGGTTACAAATTCTATGATTTCTCAACAAAGAAAACCATTATTTCACGTGATGTCGTTTTTCATGAAACCGAGTTTCCTTACTCAAAATTTTCATCACTTCATCAAAACGAATTACCACTACCAGATTTCAAAAATTCACCTATTGTTTACGATGACGACCCCCACACTTCTCCCATCGATACACTTGAGCCTACTACGGAGTCTGACCAACCACCATCACCCACCCCCA
This sequence comes from Rheum nobile, assembly GCA_027886185.1. NCBI lineage: Eukaryota > Viridiplantae > Streptophyta > Magnoliopsida > Caryophyllales > Polygonaceae > Rheum > Rheum nobile. The sequence continues at coordinate 1,544,431 of WOAB01000497.1, read as the reverse complement.
TTCCTCAACCTACGTATGAACCCATTCCTTTACCAACATCACCTACTGTTAATACCACACCCCTTACTCAATTACCCCATGCAGACACCACTGTCTCTCTTCCACTATCCACTGAGACAAGACCTATACCAACTCATACAATACCCACACCAACTCCCGCCTTACCTCTTGCACACTCACGCAGACCTTCTAGGCCTATAAAACTTTCCACTGCTCTACGTGACTTTCATGTGGAGGCCACTCTCCCGACACGGTCGGCGCCCCAATCATCTTCCTCCCATAGCGTTGTCGCTGGTAACTTATCTATTGTCTAGTGTCTTGTCTTATGCCAAACTTTCTCATAATTATAGACATTTTGTTGCTAACATCATGCTTGAGCAAGAGCCAAGATCCTTTTTGCAGGCTAATAAATCTCCTAATTGGAGGGATGCCATGGCTAAGGAAATCAAGGCCTTGAGAATTTTGGAATTTTCTCGAGTACTCGTTGTGTACGTCGGATTAAATACAGAGAGTTTGAGACATTCTGTAATGTGCTCTGTATCTGTAATATTTTTCTCAGTGAAATAATATACACACAACATGCCTTGGATTTTAATATTCGTTCGCGTACGATAATTTTTATCCCGGTTTAATGTCATGTTCGTTCAAAGCTGAACGGGCGAGAAAAGCTGGTCACGGCGACCGCCGTACAGTCGCGGCGACCGCCGTCGCGGATCCAAGAACGGCGACCGCCATACAGGTCACGGCGCCCGCCGTCCCAATGCTCGAGGTGGTAGCTGGCGTGCCAGGCTACGGCGGCGACCGCCGTAAATTATGGCGCCCGCCGTAATTGCCATCGTCGTTGTCCGGGAGTCTTTGCCCGATGGTCGCCGGCGTGGTTCTGGCGAGCGTCGAACTAGCTGTCGTAGGCCCATCTTTGTGCTCCTGATGCTTTGGCTATAAAATGAGGTGTTGGGGGAAGGATTTTGAGCCATCCCAGCACCGAATCTCTGCCAAATTTTCGCCTCGCCGGAGTTTGTGCCCTCGCCGGAATTCTGAAGCTTTCGCCGGTGTCGTTTGGTGGTGTTTCCATAAGCCCTTGTGAAGCCTTTTGGTTGCCTTTGGAGGTTGGAACCCAGGCAAGACAAAAAGGGGTCGAAACGCACATCGTTTTGGTGAGATTTCTCACGTTTCAGTCGTCCGTGTTCTTCACGGCGCCCGCCGTGATGAATGCGGCGACCGCCGCCAAGAACAGCGACCGCCGCCAGTGCCCAGAATGCCTTCGTGGCTTTGGCTTGGTTGGTTGGTTGTGGTCGTGGCGTCTTTCCTTTTGTTCTCTTTCGTCGTTTTTAGATTCGTACTGTGGTTATGTCGGATCTAACTTAGGGTTCCTTTTATGGGTCGACTCGAAGGTGTTTGTGCTAGCGGAGCTATACCCGTGTCGAGCCTGGAATCTCATCGTTGTCGTAAGGCTTGTTTCTATTCTGCGGATTAAGGCAAGTGGCAGTTCGCTCTCGCTCATTCGTTCCATATTTACATTAATTATCAGTAGTTTATCTGAGTAATTAATTTGGAATGAATACTCTGTTTGTCTGGAAACGGTTTTGACAAACTGTTTTGAAAATCATATAATAGGTTGTATATCTGTTAGAACAACGCTATTATATGTGATCGCCTTTCGGGCCTTTATGTGGATTTATCCTGTAACTGTTATTGTGCTGTAAATGTTTAGTTAGCACTGTTAGATAGGAACGTTACTCGGACTCTGTCCAGTCGTTTCTTTATAATCTGGTATCGGGGTGGCTCGTCTCCATCTGGTACTATTCTAAGATCATGATCGGTCTCTTTTACAAGTGTGTAGAGACAGGACACTTAGCCGGTATCACAAACCTTCCGGTGTACGTCACTCTCGACGAAACGTATACTAAGATGTGCCATCCCATTGGTGGGGTACACATGTAAAAGTCTAATAACGTGATGTGTGGTTTGTAATATAAATCAGATAAGTGCTACTCTGACGCACATAATTAATAAACCTTCGGCGAGTAGTGCAGCTAAGTTATAGTGCAGCTAGGAAAACTCGTCTCGACTTTGATCATAGTACGTTCTCTTTCCAATATGGATTCGCTGTATGCGATGAGGTTGGTCGTGAACCGAAGCATCTCAGTCAACTTTTAAATCATTGTTGTTTGATTATGTAAACATTCCAGATTTGTCATACTTCCTTAAAGACTCATTTCCGTTGGAGTCTTCTTTTCGAGTCGAGTTCTGTGAAGATTCAGTCTTCCAGAACCTTCTCTTATGCATACCTCTTGTTTATTCCAGTAGAAGTATGATGGTTGACTATCGTTATCGATTATTATTCGAGAAACGATGAGTCTAACCTAATACGACTGCTTCAAACCATTCTGCTTAATTTGTACCCTTGCTAGTCTATTCAAGTAGACTAACCCACGAACTTTGTTCTCTGCATGTGGGCTGGTGTCATCCGTTCGATTTGGCACATCAGATCGAAAGTAGCTCAAAAGAATAGAAGGACTATGGAGTCGACAATGGTTTTTCAACGTTTTAATTATTTCTTTAATCAGGTTGAGATCTTTTGGACAATGACTTTGGTTGTAATGTACTTTCTAAGACTTCCGCTGTTTTTGGTTTAAACTCTGTATTGGCCTATTCGGGATTGGGTTGTAATCCCGTAACTCTTGTTTCCTTGACAATGTTATGTTTTGGAATTGAATGCTTTGATCATTATGTATCATTTGTATTTCATAAATTGTGTTTCAATGGTAAAGCCTTGGGTGATCTCGGTAAGGAACACTAGGGTCACTGGCGGTAATACCTTTCCAAAAGGGTTAAGTTTTAGGGGTGTTACAGTTGTGGTATCAGAGCGAAATGTTTTAAAACGGGTTTAGGATTTTTATAAACCATTTATCCGTTTTCGAAAATGCTTTAAAAAGGGCTCTGAATTCTCAAAGTAAAAAGAATTTAAAAACACAGTTCATAGTCATGTCTTCTGGATAGTCTGATATAGTAAGCTTGCTTCTATGTCTAGAAAGACTAATTCTTTCATCGTTATCCTATAGGAGATGGGTGCATGTCTCTCTCAGAGGAAGGGGTCGGAAGATGCCGAGATGGATTCACCGTCTACCGAGAGGCTAGACTTCCCTATACCCCAGAGGTGCTTCGAGGTTGGAGGCCTGAGCAGCCCATCTGAGGAGATCAAGCATGTGCTTCCTGAGTCGGTAGTTCTGGTGTCAAGGAATGCTGTAGTTCCTGTGACAGCGCCAGTGGAGCCACCAAGGGAGGAAGCACTGCAAGTTGATGAATCGTCTAGGTACGCGAGTGGGTACTACAATGACGATTACCTGATGGATGTGATTATTGAAGGGAGCGAGGAGGAAGATGAAGAAGAGGACCCCATAGAGGATGACCCCGAAGAGGAAGAGGAAGAGGACCCCATCGAGGATGATCCCGAGGAGGATACCGAGATGGACCTCAGCGGACAAAACCAGGAGTCCGATGACTTGAGGCACTTGCTGGTGGATAGTCAGGAAACGGGGATGCAATTTATTCACCCCAGTACAGAGTTACCACCTATGCAAGAGTTGCCACCAGTGCCAGAGTACGCACCCATGTCAGAAGCTGATTGGGAGGCACTGTATACCGAGTACGGTATTAGGAGAAGTGACAGGGAATCTCGGCCTATCCCTACTCCAAGAAGAAGGAGGTCAGAATCCGAGCTGCAGGAGATACTCCGCCAGAGCGAGGTAATCTCTGCAGAACAACAGCGTCGGAGGGATGAGCTGATCGCCAGTACTCAGAGGAGGGCTGGGATAGAAGGACCAGTCATGGACGACCCATACCTTACCATGACTGAGATAGGACCATGTGCTTCAGGGTCAAGCCGAGTGTGAAACCCATCGCCAGAGCTCGATGGTGAGCCTAGTCCGAAGAGACCTTGCACGAGTAGCCAGTCTTATGGGAGACATTTTGGAACGCCTTGATGAGAATTGGCATTGCCTATCGCAGTAGTTTCATTTCTTAGAATTCCAAGTTTGTACTATGTGTAATATTTCAGTATTGCGGCAAGTACTCTGAGAAACACTTATATCTTCGAGCAATGTTGTCCTAGCGCTCGGATGATAGACTTATGTGTAGCTTGTGTAACAGTTCGAAGGTTCATCTATAAAATGCCAAGTTGATCTATTCTGAGTAATTTCTTTACGTTGGTATATTGCATAATATTAATGTATTGAATGCTTGGAATTAGATCGGTAAACAGATGGTGAACCCAAGAAGCACGAGGAACTCGATTCGAGCCGGTGCTGGGACTAGCCAAGATCCCATGCCAGCAGGAAGAGGTGTTCAGGATGAGCACGAGTCAGAGTCTCGCGTCCAGCATAGGCGTGAAGGTCAAGATCAGACCCAAATGCTGGCACTGTTTGATGCCGCAACTGTTGAGGCGATTCGCGGGATTGTGATGCAGGCAATTACAGACGTATTGAGACCCAGTGCGCCTCAAGCGCAAGAAGTGCCTACTAACGCAGCGGTTCCTGAAGTTGTGGAGCCCATAAACCCTGTGGTTCAGGAGAATGCCGTCAGGGCTAGAGACAGCTATGGTCGCGCTCTTAAGACCATCACTTCCATGAGGCCCGATTGCTATAACGGGAAAGGGGAGCCAGTAGCAGTGACTCATTGGTTCTCCCATATGGAGAGGCTATTTCGGAACGTGGAGTGTACTGAGGCCGAGAAGGTCCATATCGCTTCTCTTCAGCTGAAGGATGAGGCTAGCGAGTGGTGGGAGAACACAGGTTTGGCTGAGAGCCCAGTGTTGACTTGGTCGATGTTCAAGACCAAGATGGTTGATCGCTTTTTCTCTCGTGCTATGAGAGAGGAGAAGCATAAAGAGTTCTTGTACCCAAAGACGGATGGTCTGAAAGTGATCGAGTTGGCGTCTAAGTTCAATCATCTTTTACAGTACGCCCCTGCCGAGATCACCAGAGAGGCCCAAAAGATCTGGTACTTCCACGAGTGGATGAGCCCGGATATCAAGCCATTAATGGTGCACCACACATGCTCTACCTTGGAGCAGTATGTGGATTATGCCTATAAGCTGGAGATAACTCTAGAGGAGTCGACCAAGAGGCGCAACCGACAGAAGTCAATGCAGAACCAGAACCAGGGAGGTGGTTTTAAGCGCCCTGCGCCACCGTCTCACTTTGCCAAGTCCGGCCGAGCTAAGACGGAGATGACGCAAGGAGGATCGACTCAGCAGTCAGGGCAGACCAGGAGTTCAATTCAGTGTTATAACTGTGGTACGGCTGGGCACACGAGCAATGAGTGTCAGAAGGAGAAGAGGTCGTGCTTTGGGTGTGGACGTGATGGTCATCTGCAAAAGTTCTGCAAGCAGGGGAAGAAAAAGGGAGTAGAGTCGCAGCAAGGGTCAGTTCATCAGAGCAACCGACCTAGGTTTAAGCCTGTCGAGACTCCTAGCCCTTCAGTGCAGACGACTGCTCAGAACAGGGGAAATGCCCCAGCTGTTTCTGGAAGTCAGGGCCAACGCTTGTACGAGATGCGTGAAGCAGATGGATCCAACGCTCCGATTGCTCAAGGTACTCTATACCTTCACTCTACTTCAGTGTGCATTCTGTTTGATTCTAGTGCTACGCATTCCTTTATTTTGGATAGCTGTGTTAGCAAGTTAGATTTAGTGTGCAACGATTCGTGTGACCCTTTCGTCGTTAATCTTCCTAATGGAGAACGTTTGGTGGGAACCAAGCATTTGTCCGACTTTCCGATTACCATTCAGGGTAAGGAATTCGAGGCAGATTTAATCTGCATAGCCATGGCTCCATACGACATTATCCTTGGTATGGATTGGCTGACGCATCACAAGGCGGTGATCGACTTCAATTCAAGAACGGTGACGGTGTCATCTGGGGGCCAGTTCGTGTGCAAGTTCAAAGGTCGAAATGACGCTGATAACGACAAGCTGATCAATGCGATGGCTGTGTTTAAGCTACTACGACAAGGATGTGTCGGGTACCTTTGCTACTTGGATTCGCCTGCGAAGGATGGACCTGAGGTTCTTGATATTCCGGTAGTTAGGGAGTTTTCGGATGTCTTTCCGGAAGAAATTCCTGGATTAACCCTGAACCGTGACGTAGAGTTTTCAATTGATCTTGAGCCTGGTACGGCGCCGATTTCCAAATCACCGTATCGGATGGCTCCAGCTGAAATGCAAGAATTGAAGAATCAACTTGAAGATCTTCTTGACAAAGGTTATGTCAAGCCGAGTGCATCGACGTGGGGTGCTCCGGTATTATTCGTCAAAAAGAAGGACGGATCGTTCCGACTTTGTATCGACTACCGAGAGTTGAACAAGGTGACGATCAAGAACAAGTATCCTTTGCCTAGGATTGATGACTTGTTGGACCAGTTGCAAGGAGCAAAGGTTTTCTCTAAGATCGATCTGAGATCTGGATATCACCAGCTCAGAATTCGTGAGCAGGACATTCCTAGAACTGCGTTCAGGACCAGATATGGTCATTACGAGTTCGTAGTGATGCCTTTTGGGCTTACAAATGCTCCAGCTGTCTTCATGGATTTGATGAACCGATGTTTTCACCAGTACTTGGATAAGTTCGTGGTGGTCTTCATCGACGACATTCTGATCTATTCTCCGAATGAAGAAGTCCACGAGGAACATCTGCGGATTGCCTTGTCAATCCTTAGACAACATCAGCTTTTTGCTAAATTGTCTAAATGTGAATTCTGGATAAAGGAAGTGGCTTTCTTAGGCCACGTAATCAATAAAAATGGGGTTATGGTTGATCCCCAAAAGATTGAAGCGGTGGCTAATTGGACACAGCCCCAGAACGTGAAGGAGGTGCGCAGTTTTCTTGGACTTGCCGGGTATTACAGAAGGTTCGTAGAAGGATTTTCAAAAATCGCTCTACCTATGACCAATCTACTCCGCAAGGTTCACAAGAGGTTTGTCTGGAATGACAAGTGCGAGGCCAGTTTCCAGGAGTTGAAGCGACGGCTGACCTCGGCACCCGTGTTAGCACTCCCAGAAGGGAATGATGATTATGTTGTCTATAGTGATGCTTCAAAGTGTGGTTTGGGTTGTGTTTTGATGCAGAGGGGCAAAGTCATTGTTTATGCATCCAGGCAACTCAAGACGTACGAAGAAAACTATCCGACCCATGATCTTGAGTTAGCAACGGTTGTCTTTGCGCTAAAGATTTGGAGGCATTACCTCTACGGTATAAGATGCCAAGTCTTCACTGACCACAAAAGTCTCAAGTATATATTTACTCAAAAGGAGCTAAATATGAGACAACGCCGCTGACTAGAGTTGCTCAAAGACTACGACATGGAGTTGATGTATCATCCGGGCAAGGCTAATGTAGTAGCTGATGCACTAAGCCGGAAGACAACGCACGAGACTGTATTTGCTCTACTTACTGCTCAGACCAAGCTAAACCAAGAGTCATGCGACATTGAAGTCTTGTATGACCAGCGTAGAGGGTACCTGAGTATGATGGAAATTCAGGCTACACTGCTGGATCAGATCAAAGAAAAGCAAGTCGATGACATCATCTTGGTGAAGTTAAGCAGTGAAGTGATGGATGGGAAAGCTCCCAATTTTGTGGTTCAGGATGATGGATCACTTTGGTTTCAGGATCGGATCTGTGTGCCTGACACAGAAGGTCTTCGTCAGTTGGTGATGAGAGAAGCTCATTCATCTGCTTATTCTGTGCATCCTGGCTCTAGCAAGATGTACAATGATCTCAGGAAGAAGTTTTGGTGGCCAAACATGAAATGGGACGTAGCAGACTTTGTGGCAAGGTGCTTAACTTGCCAGAAGGTCAAGATCGAATACCGCAGGCCAGGTGGTGAGTTGCTACCTCTCCCAGTGCCAGAATGGAAATGGGAAGACATCGCCATGGACTTCGTCACTGGGCTACCAAAGACTCGAAGTCAGAGGGATGCTATCTGGGTAATTGTGGATAGGCTTACGAAAGTGCTCATTTCATAGCCATCAATACCACATGGGAAACCCAGAAGTTAGCAGAAGTCTACCAGAAGGAGATTGTCTGCTTACATGGCATTCCTAAGATCATTGTATCGGACCGAGATGGTTGTTTCATATCAAGGTTCTGGCAGGAACTTCATAAGGCTATGGGAACCGAGTTAACGTTCAGCACAACTTTTCATCCTCAGACAGATGGCCAGTCTGAAAGGACCATCCAGACCCTGGAGGATATGCTTAGAGCTTGTGTACTCGATCGTCCGACTAGCTGGAAGGACATCTTGAGTCTGATTGAGTTCACGTACAACAATAGCTGGCATGCTACAATCAAGATGGCTCTGTTTGAAGCTTTGTATGGTCGCAGATGCAGATGTCCGATTTGTTGGGATGATAATGCTGACAAAATTCTGCTTGGACCAGAGTTGGTCGAAAGGACGGCCTCAGACATTGCTTTGATCAGACAAAGGATGTTGACCGCTCAGATTCGACAGAAGTCCTACGCAGATCGGAAGCGCAGGACTGTCGAGTTCGAGGTCGGTGACAAGGTTTTTGTCAAGGTATCGCCATCCAAAGGAGTTTTCAGATTTGGTAAGTGTGGGAAGCTTAACCCTCACTACGTGGGACCATTCGAGATTCTAGATAGAGTAGGATCTCTAGCGTACCGCTTGGCGTTGCCGCCATCGGCTCACCCGGTGCATAACGTGTTCCACGTATCTTTGCTCAGAAAGTATATGCCAGATGAGTCTCATGTGCTTAGTTATGAGGACATCGAGATTCAAGCTAATGGTACTTATGAAGAGTTGCCCGTGCGCATTTTGGAGCGTCGGGAGAAGTGTTTGCGCAACAAGATCGTGCCGTTGGTACGAGTGTTGTGGTCCAAGTCAGGGACCAAAGAGGTTACTTGGGAGACGTGGGAAACCGAGTCAGATATGCTCAGGCGTTTTCCCGAGTTATTTTCGACCTAAGTTTCGGGGTCGAAACTTCTTTTAAGGGGGAGGAGATGTGATACCCCGTATTTTTGTAAGGTTATTTTGGGAATTTTGGAATTTTCCCGAGTACCCGTTGTGTACGTCGGATTAAATACAGAGAGTTTGAGACATTCTGTAATGTGCTCTGTATCTGTAATATTTTTCTCAGTGAAATAATATACAGACAATATGCCTTGGATTTTAATATTCGTTCGCGTACGATAATTTTTATCCCGGTTTAATGTCATGTTCGTTCAAAGCTGAACGGGCGGGAAAAGCTGGTCACGGCGACCGACGTACAGTCACGGCGACCGCCGTCGCAGATCCAAGAACGCCGACCGCCGTACAGGTCACTGTGCCCACCGTCCCAATGCTCGAGATGGTAGCTGGCGTGCCAGGCTATGGCGGCGACCGTCGTAAATTACGGCGCCCGCCGTAATTGCCATCGTCGTTGTCTGGGAGTCTTTGCCCGATGGTCGCCGGCGTGGTTCTGGCGAGCGCCGAACTAGCTGTCGTAGGCCCATCTTCGTGCTCCTGATGCTTTGACTATAAAAGGAGGTGTTGGGGGAAGGATTTTGAGCCATCCCAGCACCGAATCTCTGCCAAATTTTCGCCTCGCCGGAGTTTGTGCCCTCGCTGGAATTCTGAAGCTTTCGCCGGTGTAGTTTGGTGGTGTTTCCAGAAGCCCTTGTGAAGCCTTTTGGTTGCCTTTGGAGGTTGGAACCCAGGCAAGGCAAAAAGGGGTCGAAACTCACATCATTTTGGTGAGATTTCTCTCGTTTCAGTCGTCCGTGTTCTTCACGGCGACCGCCGTGTTCTTCACGGCGCCCGCCATGATGAATGCGGCGACCGCCGCCAAGAACAGCGACCGCCGCTAGTGCCCAGAATGCCTTCGTGGCTTTGGCTTGGTTGGTTGTGGTCGTGGCGTCTTTCCTTTTGTTCTCTTTCGTCGTTTTTAGATTCGTACTGTGGTTATGTCGGATCTAACTTAGGGTTCCTTTTATGGGTCGACTGGAAGGTGTTTGTGCTAGCGGAGCTATACCCGTGTCGAGCCCGGAATCCCGTCGTTGTCGTAAGGCTTGTTTCTATTCTGTGGATTAAGGCAAGTGGCGGTTCGCTCTCGCTCATTCGTTCCATATTTACATTAATTATCAGTAGTTTATCTGAGTAATTAATTTGGAATGAATACTCTGTTTGTCTGGAAACGGTTTTGACAAACTGTTTTGAAAATCATATAATAGGTTGTATATCTGTTAGAACAATGCTATTATCTGTGATCGCCTTTCGGGCCTTTATGTGGATTTATCCTGTAACTGTTATTGTGCTATAACTGTTTAGTTAGCACTGTTAGATAGGAACGTTACTCGGACTCTATCCAGTCGTTTCTTTATAATCTGGTATCGGGGTGGCTCGTCTCCATCTGGTACTATTCTAAGATCATGATCGGTCTCTTTCGCAAGTGTGTAGAGACAGGACACTTAGCTGGTGTCACAAATCTTCCGGTGTACGTCACTCTCGACGAAACGTATACTAAGATGTGTCGTCCCATTGGTGGGGTACACATGTAAAAGTCTAATAACGTGATGTGTGGTTTGTAATATAAATCAGATAAGTGCTACTCTGACGCACATAATTAATAAACCTTCGGCGAGTAGTGCAGCTAAGTTATAGTGCAGCTAGGAAAACTCGTCTCGACTTTGATCATAGTACGTTCTCTTTCCAATCTGGATTCGATGTATGCGATGAGGTTGGTCGTGAACCGAAGCATCTCAGTCAACTTTTAAATCATTGTTGTTTGATTATGTAAACATTCCAGATTTGTCATACTTCCTTAAAGACTCATTTCCGTTGGAGTCTTCTTTTCGAGTCGAGTTCTGTGAAGATTCAGTCTTCCAGAACCTTCTCTTATGCATACCTCTTGTTTATTCCAGTAGAAGTATGATGGTTGACTATCGTTATCGATTATTATTCGAGAAACGATGAGTCTAACCTAATACGACTGCTTCAAACCATTCTGCTTAATTTGTACCCTTGCTAGTCTATTCAAGTAGACTAACCCACGAACTTTGTTCTCTGCATGTGGGCTGGTGTCATCCGTTCGATTCGGCACATCAGATCGAAAGTAGCTCAAAAGAATAGAAGGACTATGGAGTCGACAATGGTTTTTCAACGTTTTAATTATTTCTTTAATCAGGTTGAGATCTTTTGGACAATGACTTTGGTTGTAATGTACTTTCTAAGACTTCCGCTGTTTTTGGTTTAAACTCTGTATTGGCCTATTCGGGATTGGGTTGTAATCCCGTAACTCTTGTTTCCTTGACAATGTTATGTTTTGGAATTGAATGCTTTGATCATTATGTATCATTTGTATTTCATAAATTGTGTTTCAATGGTAAAGCCTTGGGTGATCTCGGTAAGGAACACTAGGGTCACTGGCGGTAATACCTTTCCAAAAGGGTTAAGTTTTGGGGGTGTTACAGTTGTGGTATCAGAGCGAAATGTTTTAAAACGGGTTTAGGATTTTTATAAACCATTTATCCGTTTTCGAAAATGCTTTAAAAAGGGCTCTGAATTCTCAAAGTAAAAAGAATTTAAAAACACAGTTCATAGTCATGTCTTCTGGATAGTCTGATATAGTAAGCTTGCTTCTATGTCTAGAAAGACTAATTCTTTCATCGTTATCCTATAGGAGATGGGTGCATGTCTCTCTCAGAGGAAGGGGTCGGAAGATGCCGAGATGGATTCACCGTCTACCGAGAGGCTAGACTTCCCTATACCCCAGAGGTGCTTCGAGGTTGGAGGCCTGAGCAGCCCATCTGAGGAGATCAAGCATGTGCTTCCTGAGTCGGTAGTTCTGGTGTCAAGGAATGCTGTAGTTCCTGTGACAGCGCCAGTGGAGCCACCAAGGGAGGAAGCACTGCAAGTTGATGATACATTTCCAAAAGGGTTAAGTTTTGGGGGTGTTACAGTGGAGTCTTGTCCCGCTTCCACCGAACAAATGACCCATCGGTTGCAAATGGGTTTACAAGATCAAGTATCAACCCGACGGAACAACTGAGCGATACAAAGCTCGCCTTGTTGCGAAGGGGTATAACCAAGTTGAGGGAGTGGACTATCAAGAGACCTTTGCTCCAGTTGCTAAACTCACAACTGTTCGAGTTCTCATAGGCGTGGCAACCATCAATGGTTGGCACTTGCATCAACTTGACGTCAATAACGCCTTTCTTAACGGTAGGGGTGTTCATTACCGGATATCCGATCCGATCCGGCTTATCGGATCGGATATCCTCAAATGAAAAATCCCAAAATCGCTATCCATATCCGTATCCGGAAATCTCGGATATCCGATCCGAAAATCTCGGATCGGATCGGATATCCATATCGGATATCCTAAATATCCAATCTATATATAAATTAATATAAAAATTATTTTATTTTTAAAAATATTATCACAAATTTATAATTCATCAACTATATTAGCTACAAGTTCAAACATATAAATTCAAACAAAATACTTAGTAGTTTAATCAATATACAATTTCAAACAAACCACCGAAAAACAACAAAAATACTTTCAAAGTCCACTAATTCGAGTTCAAAACATAATATTTAAATGTCTAAACTTCAATACTTTCATTCCTAATTAAAATATTAATGTTTACACATTTATAAAAATGGGAAAACCATTGGCATATTTAATTTTCAAGTAATGTATATTATTTTTTATATAAATATTATAATAGTGGGATACCCCCGGATATCCGCCGGATATCTAGTCCCGATCCGTATCCGATCCGGTGATCCGGAAAATTTCCCCGGATCGGATCGGATTCGGATAGTATTCCACTGGACTCGAATATTTTAGGATCGGATCGGCGGATCGGTGGATCGGATCGACCGGATCGGATAATTATGAACACCCATACTTAACGGCGATCTTTTAGAAGACGTTTACATGAGATTGCCACCCGGCTTCCATCGTAAGGGGGGGGGGGGGGACAAGGGTTTGTAAGCTCCACAAGTCGCTCTATGGACTCAAGCAAGCCTTCCGCCAATGGTTTTTGAAGCTCTCCCATTCCCTCGAACAGGCCGGATTTCGACAATCTCGGGCCGACTACTCACTCTTCATTCGTCAACGCAAAGGTATGTTTACTATTCTCTTAATCTATGTTGACGGTGTAATTATTACTGGGACTACCTTGCATGATATAGAAGACACCAAAGCATTCCTTGCCACACAATTCAAGTTGAAGGATATTGGTCCGCTTAAATACTTCCTCGACATTGAAGTAGCACGTTCGAAATCAGGGATCACCCTTCGTCAACGCAAGTATGCTCTAGAGATCCTTGACGACACCGGATTCCTTGGCGCAAAACCTGCTGTTGTTCCGCTCGATCAAAGCTCAACTCTCACGGAGGGAGACGGAGACCTCCTATCGGATCCTTCCATCTATCGACGACTAGTCGGTCGCCTCATATATCTCACCATTACACGTCCGGATTTGGTTTATGTTGTCCATATTCTCAGCCAATTCATGGCCAATCCAAGGGACCAACATCTTAACGTTGCTCATCACGTCCTTCGCTACATCAAGGGCTCTCCTGGACAGGCATTTTCCTACCGAGCAGCGGACGCCTTCACTTGACAGCCTACTGCGATGCGGATTGGGCGCGTTGTCGTGACACTTGCCGGTCTACAACTGGTTATATCATCTTCCTAGGCGGTGCCCCAATTTCATGGAAGACACAAAAACAAGGCACGGTATCCAGATCAAGTGCTGAAGCGGAATACCGCTCAATGGCTAATACATGTTGAGAATTAACGTGGCTACGCACACTGCTACATGATCTCAGCATCTCTCATCCACAACCGGCAGACCTTCACTGTGACAACAAGGCCGCAATTCACATCGCTTACAACCCCGTATTTCATGAACGAACGAAACACATTGAAATTGATTGTCATGTTATCCGGGAGAAGGTTCAACAAGGTCATGTCCGAACACTACACATCCGCACAAACGATCAACCAGCTGACTTGTTTACCAAGCCCCTCAGTCCATCGGATTTTTCGAATCTCTTATCCAAGTTGAGTGTCATCAACATACACTCCACTTGAGAGGGAGTATTAACATGTACATATCTTCAGCAATCTCCTTCCTTTTATTCAAGATATTACCTTATCTATAATAGGAATTAGATATCTTTTCTCTATGCTAATTAGCCTTAATTCTCTCATAACCGTTGTACTGCTTGTTGTATAAAGGCTCTGCCTTACTATGTAATTAATTAGTTCAATACAGTAATCTTCATCTTCATTTTCATCCTTCACAAATATATCAAGTTTGTAACGCGTCCTAAAGTTATTAATAAGGGGGTTATAAGGACATTATAACAATATTGATAATGAGTTTGTGTCAAATTAATCCCTTAGTGGCTTAGTACGTGTTGATTAAGGCTAGCTCTTTTTGTCCGTACCACGTGGAATATTTGGTGATGAGGATTGTGAAACTGTAGAGAGTGGTAAATTGGTGATGAGGATCGAGTACGGAGTTACCCTTTAGGAATTTGAAAGGGCCGGGTATTGGATTGTCAAAAATGGAGGAACAAATTGTTGGTTTCATTTCAAATCGACAAAAAAATGAAGCTGTCTAGCTCACGAGTGGGCTCACTTCTGTCGCGTTAAGTTTGGGGAATCCGGATTCAATTCTATCAACTTGTTGGGCAGATGGTGATAGTACCACACTTTGATTGATTGCAATTTAATCTATTTCGATTTTTTTTACTATGAGTACTGTGTTTCATAGCATGCACTTACTATTTCTAAACTTTCGTACTCAAACCAGACAAATATTATAAACTTTGGTACGATTTCAATCAAATAGATTTTCAAAGTTATCTTCTCAATCAAAACTAGTATTTTTTGGATTGTTAGTATCTTTCTAGCCTACTTTTTTTTTAATTCAATTCTTATAAGAGGATCTTACCAAACATACAGTACTCTAATCACATCTTAATTAGACAATCTATCAACATTCAATTGGTCTAATGATTTTATATTAGATTTTTTAAAGTGTTTTATTCAGAGATCTCGAGTTCGATTCTTACTGAAGGCGTGTATGGAGATATTGATGTTGGGAATGGTCTATCATTTCGTGTACCAATAGTATTCCAATTTTGACGTAAAACGGCCTCTGTCCGATCAAACCAGTCAATCAAGACCAAAAAAAAGTTAGGCAATCTATATATGTTCATCCTGTTCGACAAAAAAAATATACACGTTCCTCCTAATTTGCAAAGACACGTTTTTTTGGGTCCATAAAATGCACACTAAGCCATTACTACGGGATAATAGATTTGAACTCGTGATTACGTGATGTCATGCTTGTAATTCCAAGCTAGAGAGACTAGATTCATTCTAACATATATACGATGCTAGGGCATAGCTAGGTTAAAAAAATTCGTCTTAAAAATTAATAAAATCTAACAAAACTTTTCCTAATTAAGTGCCTAACGTCTTATGTATCGAAAACAAGGTTAGAAAACCGTAATTAATACCATAATCCAGACTAGAAGAACGAATCAAGGGGCACTCGATAAGTTTCTATTTCACTTGCGATACCCTAATGTCAAGATCCTCTAGTATACTAAAAAATTGCACAACATGATCGAGTCGAACTACGTACAATGAAATTCTAATATTTTCATAAACAAGAAACTTGAAGTGCACTAGGTAGATTCATCCCAATTAGAATTATTTACGACATAGACCCTTAAGTGATGTACAAGTCAAGCTCCCCGCGCCAAGTCAAACTCCCCGAGTACAGCAGCACACAAATTCATGTATGTTGCTGAATATAGAAACACAAATTACACGTGTATATATATAGCACTAAAAATGTGGAAATGGTGTGGTCAAAATTAATGGGCGAGCTACATTAAAATGATCAAGACTTTAGCTTCCATAATATTCCATCACGCACTCAAAACAATTCTCACATGTCTAGTTACGTACCTAACATAAGCAATGCATGCGTACACGAAAATAAACCGATAGAGAGATAATCAAAATTACTAAATCCGATTATTTTACCAAAACAGACACGTACGTACGTACGTACGTACTAGTATATATATGCATACATTTAAACTTACATAACATCCGGCTGGATCGGACCCTATCGATACGTACGTGATATGCATATCCAAGTCTTTAGGCATTTGCAACCTGAAAATTATTCGATCAAATTAAAAAGATGCATAGTTGACAAGCAGTGTAACACTAAAGAAAAATGCAGTATTTAAGTATGTGTATGGGCCCGTACACTCGTACAGTAAGTAAAATCGAGTGAAAGTGTAAGAAAGTGAAAGTAGTAGTTGAAGTGGAAGTATGAGTTGGAATTAGAAAATAACGTATTCGGTAAGTAGTAATTTAAATGAGTTAAAGTTAAGTATTTGTGATGTGTAATTACCAAAAAGGATATTAAAATTTGTTGAATTTATAAGTCAACTTGAGTAACTTAAGCTTGGATGAGAGTGGGATTTTTAAGGGAAAAAGGAAGACCTTCTTCCACTTCAACTCCATACATCACTCACCGTGGGGGTGGGGGTAGAGTAAGCAAATGGTGGTGAAGGAGTTGAAATATCCATTTTCCTCCGCTCTCTTTCACTGCCTTCAACTTCCTTTCATTCCATCCAAACTACGAGCCGAACACGTCATTTCTACAGTGAGGGAGATGAAGTTCAAGCTTTCACACCTATACTACCTCAAAAACAACATGTCGAACGGACCCTATATATGTACGGTGAATATATATCTAATTCAACTATTTGGTCTAGTTGCTCCAAAATCCGTCCTTTATCCCTACTTTTCATTCTTTTTAATTCATAACACTATTCAAATTTCAAATCAAGTAGATAGTATGTACATATTTTGCTGTTAATTATTATAAGTTATACTAGAATTTTCTATTTATTATACTCGGTTTAACTAATTAATTATATACGGAAGCTTATAAATTAAATTAAAGATATCATTCATAGACATTTTTGAAAGCTATTATATATTTACAGACGATCTTTACTAAACACTTTAATTTGATCGATCCAACAATCTAAAACGCGTACGTAGCTCGATCTAAATTTGCAGTGTCAAAGGCTGACAATGTTTTTGTTCATTGTAACGAACAAAAAAACAGTGTCATTTTGTACATCCATTCCTCCCTTCTCAGTACAAATTTACCACCCTTCAGAAAAGAGGAAAAGCTTATGTAATGCAAAGTGATAAACCAAAAGCATCTTCTGGGGTTTCTTGATTTGTTACAATACAACAAGAATAGTATTGAGATCCCCACACTTAATTACTTGCAGTAATTAAACTTCCATTTTTACATGGAAATTCTTATATATACGGTATCAATTAAGCCACTGTCACTATCAACATATATTGATTTGAAGTTGATTGATTTTGTTAATTTTTGCTATTCATCTTTGTAATTTTTATAAGGTTTTTTAGTATGAAATCATGGACACGTACATGTTAAATGTTAATAGCTAAAATATATATACTATCAATATCCAATTTTTGTGACTATCATGTGTATTCTGTTGTCATATTTATCATGTTAAATATTCTATTATTTCTAGATTTAGGTATGTTTAGATTACTTGAATAATGTATTATTTTTCGTTATCTTACATTATAATACTAGATATAGGGTTTGTTTGGTTTGAATTCATGGAAACAGTAACATAAATAAAACAAATCTAGTCTACTTTAATGTCATTATTCATTGATCAAAATATGGTCTTGACTCATCCCTTATTTTTCATATAAGTATAGACATGTGACTCACTATCATGAGATATTCATTTCACCAATACTTAATTGGGTGAGTTTTGAAATCATTATCTTCTCTCATTTTCTTGACACATAAATTTTAGAATCACAAGATAAACATTTTAATCAAGATATCATGATGTCAAAGTGGACTAGATTTGTTTCCTTTTCATTACAGTTTTTATAAGTTCAAACCAAATGGACCTTAATACTATTTCTTGCATTATAATGGAAGATGAAGCACAATTCAAGGTAACCCAAACAAACCTTAAATCAAACGAGTACGTGAGTTAATAATATCAAACTACATACATAAGGACCCGTTTGGTATTGATATCCGGATATCAGGTATCGGTATGAGATATCAGTCATATCCATATCTGTGTTTGGTATATCCTAATATCGATATCAGTGATATTAAAATGATATCAGAGTGGTATTGGAATATTATTTTGATATCTTTCAGAAAATTGATATATTAAACATATCACTCATACACATATCCATATCTGATACCTTAATATCACTCATACTCATATCTTGATATTCATACTGATATACATACTCGATATCTTATATCTTTGACATCGATACCAAACGAGCCCTAAATACTACGGAGTATATTTTCTTCAGCTTATAATAATATTCAAGTACTTTCATATATATTGTCAACGAAGTTGAAATAAAAAAGATTTCTATTTTAATAGATCATATATTACCTGGAGCAACTTACAACATCCACAATGAGCACGTGTATTCACCTGATAACAAAAATGTTATGATAAAATACAAGATGGAGCACAATATAGACAAATACTACAAAAGACATATTACTTGAATTATTGAAATATAATGCGTACGTACTACAACAATGCAAAATATACAGTACGGTATATCATAAAATTACCATACCAAAATTTCCGAAAAAATATGTAATTGGTCAGGAATTGGTGTGTATTATATATAGATTGTTTGGAGCTAGATTAAACCACATATTTCATACATGTTTTCACTATGTAAATACATTTTTGGGTGTAAATGATTAAAGCTAGGGATAATTTTTCAGTACTAGTTAGGAAGAAATTGCAAAGAAAAGAAAGAACAAAAAAATTACATGCTGATGTTATAAATCAGCAAAATGAAGCGTTAATTACTAGCTAGCTAGGGACCCTTTCCCCAAAATTTAGTTTCCCCAATAGGATTTTATATATCTATATATGATCATGTCATATGCCCACCATAGCAGGCACAAACTAGTGCAGAATCCTCAAACACATACACACAAACCCCAACATATAGATCGGTTAATATTTTAGTAATCATTATTAATCCATGAGATGCATAATAGTACGAGTTATTGCATTGCATTTACTAGCTTACAATTAACTGATAACTTACAAACGAAAAAACGATCTTTCTAGTGTCCTACAAGTGCAGGTTATTTTACGAAAATTATTACTCTTAAAAAAATGTTTAAATTCATTAAAAAATTCTCTAAATATATAATATCAAACACAATCCTTCTAAAATAAGATTCTTAACATATAAATAATAATTGTAAATAGTAAAAATATGTAAACTAATGAGCTTGCCATAAATGGTTAAAAAAATTAGATGTAAACTGTTGGGCTTCCATATATAAACGGTTCTGATCATGACGAAGATTTTATATCTCCAAATATATACTTGGATCTTCTTGCAGATTTATTCTATGTACACATCAAAGCAATTTTAACTTTTTTTTATATATATATAAAAAAAGGAACAATGAGGAGCTTTTTGAATTGGTTGATGCACCAGAAGTAACTATTGAGGTTGCATGAGAGACTGATGCAGAGGCTCCCATTTCATCATATCCTTCTCCAATAATTGTTGTAGTAAAGGCTAGATAATATTTAGTGCTTTGTCGATCTAGTGCTGTACGTAATATATTCTTTGTCTTTACTCTAAAGTTAATTAATTAAATCACCCCAAATATAGCAACTAGTAACTAGCTACTAGCTAGGGTTTGTTAACCACCCCTGGAATCTAGGGTTTACTGCACTACAGCCACACTCTTAATTACTACAGTATATTCACAAATCCCAAATCAAAACATTTATCTTTAAAAAGAATATTAAAACTTACCCATAAATATAAGCGATCTGGGTTAACAGCCGCCAGTAGCGGAGGCGGCAGCAGCGGAGCCGGCTCTCATCTGGCTAGCGGTGCGCTTCTTCGTTTTCTTCTTCTTATAAGAGAGGCCCCTGGCCTTAGCCTGGGAATCGCGCACCTCCCGAAGGTAAATCCTGATGGAGGCCGTAGCGAAGGGGTTGGCTTCGGTCGCGCCGCCGTTCTCCTCGAAGGCGGCTCGGAGCCGGCCGATGAGGGCGTCCAGGCTGCCCCAGGCCTGCTTGAGGGGGCAGGGGCACGGGCCGGGCGGGTCGGGCTGCCCGAAGAAGGCGCAGCCCTGGAGGTGAACCTTAGTCTTCCCGAACTGGTCGAGGTAGCGGAGGAATTCGAGCACGTGCGCCGAGCTGCACTGCTGCAGCGCAACCGCCGCCGGCCGCTGGTTCCGAAGGTACTGGCAGAACGTGTTCCAATCCCTCCGCTTCTGCGACTCGTACCGGCTCGGGCTCGGGCTCGGGCTCGGGCTCGGGCTTTGTTGATCCGATGTTCCCGCTACCACTTGTTTCCCTCTGTTACTAATTGCCATTTTTGTATTACTTTTTCTTTTTCTCTTTGATTTGATTTTTGTGTCAAGAGTGGAATTGAAGGGTGGAGACTAGAGTGATATACTAGTAGCCAGTGATCGAGGAGAGGGTGTACTGTAGGAGTAGTAGTAGTAGACAAAGACACAGGTGGGGGCCAATGGAAAATCAAGTGCTTTGCCCCGCTCTTATTCTTTCTCCACCGCTCCTCCCTTTTCTTTTTTTTTTCATAATTTTCTTAGTAAAAACAACTAACAACTATATGGACTATATAATATAATCAATAAACTATTGCTCTTTTTATTTTACATTTTTTGAGAGCTGGAAGGGGGTCATGTGAATTTACAACAAACTGCCTACAACTTAAATTCTGTCGTGAACATCAAAACTCTACATGTATTTAGATAATAAGAATCATAATAAAATTAGGAATACGCGGATTATAAGAATCATAATGAAATTAGGAATATGCCTATTATCATGAATACTAGTTGTTAAAGCAATTAGTCTACGACAAGCTGTACTCGTTGTTGAATCCTCATTTGTCAGCGTCGGTGATCGTCAATCGATTCTTTGGCGATTTCGGTTGATGTGTTTAACAAACTTTACTTGTCTTCTCCTACGGTAGTGATGTGGATGTGGAAGCGCAAGCTTTTTGGACTTGGATCTAAAAAGCCTAAGGGTAGGCGGGTCTTTGGGAAACGCCTCCGACGTTCAAGTTAGTATTCACGAGCCATAAGAAAGGACTCTTGAAGATGTAGGGTGGGTGGGTGGGTGGGTGGGTGGGTGGGGGGAGGAACTTTCTTTTCAAAGAACCGAAAACGAGGGGAGCCGGGTTTCGAGAAAAGAGGGGAGAAAACCGTTCTCTGCCACCGTCGCGGCCTTTCCCTTTGAGGGTATTTTCTTGCTTTTAGGGGTGAAGTGTGGCCGAAAAAGTCCCACTGTTCATGCCTCTCTTTTTCTTTTATACCTCTCCTTTTCTTTTTCCCTCTTTTCTTCTCGGCCTTCTGTGGCTCTTTTCTCTAGGCCGTTTTGCCCAGGTTCCTCCTTTTGGACTTCTATCCTTCATGAGCCGTTTTGCCCATGTCACCGTAGCAACGGGCTCTTCGGACTCCATTGGATATGATTAGTTCTATCCATGCGATGAGTGCTTCGTACTCGACCTCATTGTTGGTGGTTTCGAAGGTCAAAATCAGGGTGTACTCGAGACGCTCTTCCCCTGGCGAGGTGAGTGAGACCCCTACCTCGTTTCCTTCTTGTTCATTGCCTCGTCCACAAACAATGTCTAGGAAGCCTGGTTGTCGACAACTTCCTCCTCGATAGCTCCGCAAAAACTGGCTTCCACTATGAAGTTGGCCAATGCATGCATTTTGATAGTTGGGCGGAGGTTGTAATCAATCTCAAATTCTAAAAATTTGACTACCCACTTTATTAGCCTCCCAGAGATGGTGGGTCTGTGGAACAAGCTTTGGAGGGGAAGTTCGGTTAGCATGTGGATTGGATGTGCCTGAAAATAGGGGCGCCGTTTCTCAGCGGACATGACTATCGACAAAGCCATTTTCTCTATTGGGGGTATCTACTCTCACCCGAGATCAAGGCTCAGGTCACGAAGTATACTCAGATTGTTTCTTCACTAGGACTACGTTGATTGCTCAAGCATTGAATGCTATGTACAACTGAAGGGTTTCTCCTAGGACCGACGACGACAATGTTGTTCGTTTAGAGATATGCCTTTTTAGCTATGTGAAAGCATCCTCGCACTAGGAGGTTCGACTCAAACTTATATGCCTTTCTGAGTGTTGCAAAGAACGAAAGGCTTTTCTCCGCGAGATGCGAGCAAAAATGCCCTAGGTAATTGACCGAGCCAATGAATTTATGTACTTCCTTCTGGTTTCGCGGGGATGACATAGCGAGGACAACTTTCACCTTTTCTGGTTAATATCAATGCCCCTGGAGCTGATCAGGAAACCCCGGAGATGGCTTCCCTGGGGGCGGGCTCTCCGACACTCAAATTAGCAGACGTTCACAATGTAAAAGATGGAAGGAAAGAACACAAAGGGAAAGAAGATTTGCTTTAGTCGGCCATTAAAACTCTAGCTCTTTTCTGGGTTTTTTTATTGCTTTTTGAGGAAGAAGGAGAGTAGGGAGGCAGCCAATTGAGAGATTCTCTCTCGTCTAACGGTTTTGCTTTCCAAAAGTGGCAAAAAAAATCTCTCCTCTCTCTTAATTTTGGGGTATTTATAGAGGAATTTCTCTCCCTCAAAACCACATGCTTGCTCTCCTCTCTTATGGGCTTTTCTTCACTCGCTACTGGGCCTTCTTCTTGGACGCAGCCCATGAACTCGGCTGAACCCAGTGGCTCATAGTCGGCCCTCGCGACCCTCTTCTTCCTAGCCGAGTCCAAATCTTCTTTTGGGCCTTACCAAATCTGACTCCCACATTTATCTATTTTATATTATGTGTGTATTATCATCTACTTGTATATACATTATTTCTTTCACATAATTCCTGCTATCTATAAGTTGCATGATGATTTGTGTTGGAAAGAGTCGATGTCTTAGATTTGGCGGATAATGCAAAATTAGATAGGTGGACCCACCAAAGATATTGCCTTAGAATGCCCATTTTGCTTGCTCCCTATGAGGACGCACTCACCCCTTAATTCCATCCTATGCCAATCACCAAATTGTTATTACATCATATAGAGTTAAGTTTAGTTGTGATTTCTATGTTTGGAATCACGTACGTAGTGCATATAGAAGGTATTTGAATTGATCAATTTTGGGTCTTATGTGCTGCATCTATTTGGGTCTTTATGGGCTAGATTTGGATGACATTACTAAAGGCTCATATGGTTGATCATTTTACCTTGCTATAGAACGAGCTCCACTTTCAGTTGCGGGGAGGAACTCATATAAGAGCTCTTTAGTAATCGTAGTAGCCAGTGATGTTGTTTGAAGTGCAACTGGGGCTAGAGAGCTTTTCAAGTTCTCCCTTGTGTTTTCTCTTGTATGTGCGCTTTTTTAGAAAGCTTCACCCAATCCAAGCTTGAAGGAGGGAAAGAGACATTCCAAGTTGTGCTAGTATCTGGTGATGAAAAACGTTGGTTTCTCTTCAAGTCACCAAATTCAGCTCAATTGTCTTCTTCTTCTATCTTTACCTCTGTTTTGTTCTTTGAGTTTGCCCTCGTTGATTTCTAACATAGTGGACCTTTAGGTGCTCTAGTTGAGACCCCAAAGCACTTTTTTTAGGTCAATTATCGAAAATAACCTGTAAAATAGGGCATATTGTTCACAACCACCCGAATTTTGAGATATTACTGAAACCACCCGAAAAAGGGTCTCCATTACAAAAAAACATCCATTCCAGGATTTCGTTAGAGAGGAAAAATTACCATTTTACCCATCCTTTTACATATAATTTAATTCAATAACAATTAATAAATAAAAGCAAATTGTACTTAGACACGATCCGTACCCGGCTAAAATTCTTAATAACCCAAAATTATCGAACGTGAATTTGGCCAAAGAATGTGTGATACGAACCTAACCAACCTAACTCGCTTAAAACATATAGATGAGATTTGTTAAGTATACTAAAAAGAAAACCTCACCATAATCGTATCGGTTTTGAAATTCATTGAGATTAGTAGGGTATAAGACAACTAGGTAGGACGGGTGGGGATGTGTTTTTGCGATGAGTCTATATGTGTGTGTTTTCGGTGGGACTTGGGTGCCTTTGGTTTTGTCTTTTATTTTTGTGTTTTTTGTTGCTATTGGCATTGCTTTTGTGCTATTTTTTGGTTGGTTCTCTCGGGAAACACCTTCGACTTGTTCGGGATATACATGCGTATATTATGACCCCTAAGACCCTGTTTTTGCGGGATAATATTGGATGGACTGTTGTTATTGTTGTTGTATTGAGATGTACACTGAATCATAATTTATTTTTATTTCTAATTTGTACTATATTAAAATAAAAATTGTTGAATTTGAAAAATGATACAGGTATAATGAGGTTTCTTTTTTAGGATACTTAAACATAAGTATTTATATCTAATTTATATATTTTAAGGGGGGAGATTTCGGGTTGTTCGGGTCAAACTTTCTCATGTCATATTCGGATTCGATAATATCGGGTGTTATTAAGATTTTCAGCCGGGTTCGGGACGAGTCCAAATACGGTTTGCTTTTATTTATTGTTAGCTATTATTGATTAAATTATATGTTAATAATAAGGGTAAAATGGTAATTTACCCCTTTAACGGTATACTTAACAAATGATTGGGATGAGTAGCTTTTTGTGACGGTGACCTTTTTTCGGGTAGCTTTTGGTAATATCGCAAAATCCGGGTGGTGATGAGAATTATGTTTGATCCTGGTTCTTAGGGTTGTGCATCTGGTCCAGACCGGACCGGACCAGAATTTTTTCAAACCTTGGACCGGAGATCGGACCGGACCGGTATGATTCGATTCGGTCCGGTTTCGGTCCGGTTCGGTCTTGGACCGGTAAATATATTTTTATATTTTTTAGTTTTATATAAATGAAAAATTAATTATTTTTTCTATTTTTATAATTATTGTGTATAATATTAGATAATATATTTTGTTATTTATTTTTATTTATAGTAAAAATTAATTTTTAATAATATTATGAGATATTAATATATAAAATTAAATTAAAAATAATAAAAAACCGGTCCATCCGGTCCGGACCGGAAACCGGCCGGATTTGGACCGGAACCGAAATTTTACAAATATGTGGACCGGGGATCGTACCGTAATTCCCCCGGTCCGGTCTGGGCATTTTCGGTCCGATCCGGGCATTTTCAGTCCGGTCCGGTCCAATTTTCCGGTCCGGTCCGAATTTACACACCCCTACTGGTTCTCCTGCAGTTGGATCCCCTATTTTACGGGTGATTTTCGATATTTGGTCCTTAATTTTATTCTCTTTTAATTAACATTTATAAAAGTTCTTGCTTTTGTTTTTGTTTACTTATGCACTTTGTTGTTTCTACAAGTTGGTATAAGACCTAGAAGGGGGTGAGTAAATTTGGCCCTACTTAAGTTATAACAAGAGTCTAAATAAAAAATTATCTAATAAAAGCAAGAAAGATAAGCATATAAACAACTCTTATATATGGGTAACTTAACGCATTTATGGATCGTCGAGTTGGTGGGTGAGTAAGCAGATGAGTGGAAATTCGTTTGGCTCGTCAATCGTGGTTGTGAGCCTAGCTAGAAGTGCAGAAAATAAAATGACTCCAACACATCACTCTACTTCAAAATCAAACACGCTCTACCAATAACTCTTGCAAGCTAGGCAATCCAAGCAAAATCACGTTGACCGGACAAAAAGAATGGAGCAAGACAACACCTAAATAAGTTACCTCATTTAGGATCTGTTTAAATTTTTTTTTTAAATGTATTATTTTGTATTAAATTATTAATTTAATATAAAATAATATATTAAAAAAAGAATTTAAACGGATCCTTAGTTGTTGGGAAGACTTATCTTTTAACTTTTTTTTAACTCTCCCCGAGTATGGCAGCTGCATTTGAAACTTGTCTTGTCGACACTACCATTAATTGTCATCTCAATTACGTCTAGTGCATCACGATCCTTTCTTAAAGTGTCACAATGTCTATTTTTTATGTTTCAATATTCCATCTAAGTAATAAGACCTCCTCCTCTTACTGTAACAAAAATCAATCACAACAAAATGTTTAGTATTAGGTTTGGGTCTTGAAAATTCAGTGGATAGAAATATTTTTAGAATATGATTTAGGACTGAAGTGTTGGAATGATAAATTTATTTACCTAATTTAAGAATCGAAACCAATGAGGGTGAAGTGAAGATATTTGTAACAAAAGCAGCCACTATAACCATTTGCGGAGCCATAAACTTTTTCAAAAGGGGTCACAAATCATTCTATGAAAATCATACTATATTGACCTCATATTCAGGTCATTGATAATATGTAATAACCAAAAAAATTGAATGATATTTTTATGATTTTTAGTGACAAATGTTATAAACTAGGAGGATTAGTTTATTTTTAAAAAAAATATTTTAAAATAATTTATAATTTTGTAATAGTAAGAGAAGTAGAAAAGTGGGAAGAAAATGTTATCTTTGTAAATAATGGTTCATATTATGATTTCAATTTTTATTTAAGGGTAATTCAATAACTTTTGAAAATTTATAACTCATTTCATATTCATTATGGGCAAAAAGTAAAAAGTTAGAAACGTTTAGGTCAAACCGTAAAAATACAAAGATATGGCGCACTCTTAGATTTTCTTAATAAGAACAAAAGTTTGAAGAATGGGTAAGAAGCAAGAAACGAACCTAGGTCATTTCCTTCTCAATCTATTGAACTACCAACTCGACTAACCTTTTTATGTGTTCAATTTTACATCCGATTAATATATATCACATAACCCCATATAAAAAAAGGAATAATAACACTAGGGCCCGAGGGTAAGGGGTCACCGGACCCCCTGGACCTCCCTTGACTCCGCCTATGTCTATAACTTTGCAATGGCATGCACACAGGTTTGCCACTAGCATCGATCCTCCACCGTTCAGGATTACGGCCGGGGAAAGTTTCAATACTCTCACGTATCATGTCATCAACCATTTTGTCAATCTTCTTCTTAACATTGTCCATAAATCTTATGTAATGAGTGTCAACTGAAAGTGTAACTTTAAAATTTAAAATGCTTTTTCTATTCCAACTTGCAATTGCAAATCTCCTTTACTGCTTCTTTGGAGGAATGGAGTAACACTATGATACGTTAAAAGTTGCTCCCCACGTTGAATTAGGTCTCTTATTTGGCAATCTTACGAACATGTTGTTGAAGAGCATCGAACTCCATGCAAATCAAACGATCTTAGACTTGTAAGGCCAAGAACACCAAAACGGCACACTAGTTTTTAGAACTCCCGAACACAACTCACAATCCTCCTTTGTGGAATCATACGAATTATATATTTAGAATAAAAAGGAGGTTTTGCATCTAAATAATTCAAGAATATAACTATGCCAAGTTATTTTTCTAAGTTGAAATCTGATTTTCTATTAAGCAAAACATGTATTTAAGTAGACAAAGATGGAGTAACAAACAAAAGAAGTATTGGCTGCCAAGCATGGTCGGTCCTAGAGTCTTCTCTTTCTCAAATCTAATTCTAAAAGATAGAAATATAAGTATAGGTGTAACAACTTTAGTCTAAACATAAAGTGACCAATATTAATATGTCACAACTAAAGTTAACCAAACCTACTAAATTCGGCCCTCTTAACTTAAGTTATAAGAAGAGTCTCTGTAAGAAAAGTCTAATAAAAGCAAGAAAGATAAGTATGCAAACAAATCTTGCATGTGAGTGAATAAAGACAATTAGAGATCCTCGAGTTGGTGCGTGAGTAAGCTGGCGAGAGTAGGTTCGTTTGGCTCGCCAATAGTGTTTGTGAGCCTAGTAGAAGTGCACTGGAACCCTTCATGATCTTCATGGTTGTTTACCTGTTAATTATACATTTTATTTATACGAATCAAATACCGATGAATATACTTGGTTCGGATTCATTTTGGACGATTCGATTTGGTTCGTCTTAAATTTTCGATATTTGGCGGCCAATGAACAACAGTGATATCATGAAAAAAGGAGACGGAAATTGTTGAAATGTTTTCCTTGGGTTGATTTCCCATCAAGGCAAAGTTATATACATAAGTACAATATTATAAAATAACATAAGTCAGATAATGTATGCCCTAATATAGAGATTTGGGAAAAATTTCGTCGAGTTCGCACGCTAAAGTACAGAGAGCTAGAAAGGACACGAGATTAGGAAGTTGATTGTATAATTAAAATGTCTTACCCAAATCATGATTAGCTCCCAGATTTTCTCCCTCCTCCTATGAAAATTTGATTATATAATGTTGAATGTGTTGTATTCACATAATAATAATAATAAATGAAAATATACACATTATCTTGCATGAATATTGTTGTCTATATAGATGAATATGTATAATTGTGATCATGCATATCATGTACAAATGTGCATCAATGAACATACATGTTTACTTGATGATCAACTTCCCTTCGAGACGATAACTTATTATGGAGCTCATCAGGCATGACATCCTTTAATGAATATTGATTAATTTGTTGTTATAGCAATCCTAAATCCTACATGCTAGACCTTAAATCCTAAATATAATTACAGTCTTGATCTCATACTTTTTAAAATTTCATCCAAAATAATTACATTTTTTACTCCAAATTTGTATCTAGTAAGTGATTTGAATTTGTATCTAGTAAGTGATTTGAAAATAGACTTTAAAAAAAATGGAGATAAGAGGGTAGAAATAGGAAGATAAGTTACAATTATAGGTTAATCACACATATTTAGCAAAACTGTAATGGATAATTTCATCCAAAATAATTACTATTACCATACATGAAAATTGAAAACTAACCAAACTATACGATAGGATTTCATTTTTTTCC
The DNA here is from genome assembly GCA_027886185.1 of Rheum nobile. NCBI lineage: Eukaryota > Viridiplantae > Streptophyta > Magnoliopsida > Caryophyllales > Polygonaceae > Rheum > Rheum nobile. The sequence continues at coordinate 1,515,402 of WOAB01000497.1, read as the reverse complement.
GCTCCAAATACTTGAAAAAATTGCAAACTAACCCCTGTGATGTCAACAAAGCAAATTCTACCCATTAACGGAATTCTGGGGACTTCCTAATTTAATTGAAAATACGGGAGAATATAACAGGATTCTATCCTTTTATACGTAACAATTTGCAGGAAAATGAAGTTTGAGTTCCGCTAATTGACTTGTGGCATTAAATAAAGAATGAAAGAAGTGCTTCAGTTTCAGGTTTGTGCCTTGTGGCAAGTATAAGAGCCCCTTAAATCTAACGGGAAACTGGTTTATTGACAAAAAACATATACACAATCGCCAAAATTTGAGAGACCTTCTAAACCCCTCCTCTTTGTCCTGAAGCAGTTGAATAGAACTGTCTTATTTGTTAGCAAACTCGTCTCAGGAAGTGTCAAAAGTTTTGTTTGTGAATCGAATCGACTCGCTCACACGAGTTGTTCCATTGTGTATGACAGAGACTCCGCCCAATCGGCTTTGCCTAGCAGCTTCTGAAGTGTGCTCATCACGTCATAATCTGGGTCCAGTTTCCTTTGCCAGCCCTGTCACAACAGAAACAAAGCATTCTCGTGATGGTTGAAGAATCCTTCAGTTGTTTCTCAGTTGCAGGATTACGAGTGATTTAGGCAAAACAGAATGATGGAGGGAAAAAAAAAAGCTAGAGGATGAGAAACCACGAAGATGGAAAACATGAATTAGGAAGAGAATCTAATTTATAGAATTACAACTCTGAAATAAGCAAGCTAAAAAACTAGCTCCTCATAGTAATTGGCTTGCTATGCTAGACCTAGACATGCCAAAACCAAGTAATATCTTCATAATTATAACCCATAGCTAAAGCCTCTAATATGGAAGGGTAAAGCATTTATCACATGAATTATCGAGGACCAAGATTCGGCAGAGAACAAAAGTCAGAACAGAGCATAACATGTTTTGCCCATTCAATATCCCTCCCCCAAAATGAAAAAGTATCCAATTTCTTAGCTGTCATTTTGTAATAGTTCTAGAAGCGAGAAGCACAAGTATGGTGGCCGAACCAAACAATTCAACAATGCATGCATAATGATGAATAACATTAACATATAAAGTCGGTTGTCATGATCCAAAGTAAAAACGGAAGAGAAGAGGTTACCTCGAGAACTAAAGTAGTCACCATTACAGTACAAACATTGCCGTCAATGTTCACTCTATGACGTCTGACTTGCTCAAGCAAGTTCTGCATGCACTCTGCAGGGTGGACCACGTCACCTTCTGGAGTACCCCAGAAACTAAATGACTGTTCAACTTCCTGCAAATTTATATATTTGTTATAAGAAAAAATTGTATCTAGGCCACTCCAAAGTCTCATGCTCTATCAAGAGCCAAAATCTATAATGTGATCATGTGCTAAAAGCCTAAAAGGTTGGTGTAGCAATAATAACTATCGATGATGAAATAGCTTGAAAACAGCAAATGAAGATCTGTATATAGCAGATTTAATTCTATAAAACCCGGACCAAGCTCAAACGCACACTGAGAGAGGAACATAAAAAGTTATGAGGGTACTGAATACAATCAATAGAAAAAGGACATTGAGCTTCACAACAGCCCATCAAGGTCTGAAACTTGCAATTTTTTAGTAAATCTGGATCAAGCTAGAGCAGCCACTAAAGCATCTCAACAAGGCATGCAGCTTAGGCAATGTACATCAATATGAAGGTAATGAATTACACAGTTGGCAATCTTTTACAAGCTACATGGTTCTTTGTCTAGACAAGGAAAGATGCCATACGATTTTGATGATAAAGCAATAATAGAAACTAAAGACGCTTGTGAAGGTATGCCTCGATAGAACCAAAAGGAATAATGATAGAGGTAACTGAAGCAAGGATGACAAAGAAATCTTCAAAGACTATAAATTCTTTTTTTTAGCAAAGAAGATCTACATTTTCTTGAACATACTGAGTTGTTAACTAAAAATAGGGCAGGAGGCCAACTGACTAACCAAATTGCATCATAATAGCCGCCTAAAATACCTTAATAAATGCTTCTGGGTTGGGGCAGTTTTGATTCTTAGACAGCCGAAGTGTGCACTCAGCAGCAGTTCGACCATCACGTCGAGCAACTGCCTTGAAAAATTCTACAACATTTGTCTGATCTCCCTTGGACAGTTCAGCAGTCATGCCTACATCAAGGAAAACAACATGAGGCTTTGACTTTGAGAATTTCTTCTTAGGAGACTTGCTAGGGGCTACTCGAACAAGAATATTGCCAGGATGTAGATCTGCATGGACAAAATTGTCCACCTGGAAGCCAAAAAAAGGGTGGGCAAAAATTATTTATTAATCAATAAGGTAATACACACAAAAATCCTTAGCATGAAACTACAAGACTTAAACAGACAATTCGAACTAAAAAAGCAGATGCAGAGACTGAACTAGAGTCATTATTCAGCAGGTTACCAGTAACATCTTCAAAAGAGCATTTGTCCCAATGTGAGCCAGAGCAGCTTTGACACAAGGCTGCCCTTCAATATCCTCAACATAATGTGCCACACTCTCCCCTTGTTCATAACTTTCCACCAAGACGGCAGGATGCACTAAAGGATAAACAGGTTTCGGGAATGATACATCCTTCCATCTACGGAAATTATAAATAAAACGATTTAGGTGAGCTGCTTCCCGAGCAAGGTCAACCTGTGACATCATGAAAACTGCAAATTGCTGTACGCTCTCATCAAGTCTTAGCCAGTTCAATGGAGGTATGAATTTTGATATTTTGGCAATGGTATTGATAATAGCGAAGTCTCTCCTAATTGATTCACCAACACCAGGATGCCTAACCTTAACTGCAACATCCATAGGCTTGATCTTTTGATCAGGATACCTGTACCTCAATACAGCCCGGTGTACCTGAGCAATACTGCCAGAAGCTACGGGATTTTCTTCAAAACTCTCAAATATTTCTGAGATTTTACGGCCAAATGCTCCTTCAATACTTTTTTTTGTATATTCAAAGCTGTGTTCTGGAGCACTGGATTGAAGCTTTGCAAGCTCAATGCATAAATCCCTTGGAAACAAATCCGGTCGTGTAGCAGCCCACTGCCCCCATTTTATGAATGCAGGACCGGCTTTTTCTAGGGTATGGTGAACAAGCTGTAGCCATAATTTTCTGAATTCAGGCCCGAAACTGTCAGCAAATGGTGCTGTTATTAGGCTGGGTAAGAACAACACTGATAAATAGAGAGCTCTGAACAGCAAGATTAGACTTTCGGCTGCAAAAGAGACCAATGTACCGAAGAATAGGTTACTATATTCTGGATGCATGCATGCAGAATTTCTGGAAGACAGATATGACTCTGCATGTGTTTTATCAGCCAAGGCCAGCTCTCCAAACAAGAAAGCAAGAACACCAGGGACTATCAGGTGAGATCTGGTAGAAGCCAAGCTGAATGCTTGAGCTATCCTACCCATTGTGGGGACAGATGAGCTGTTATATGAATACATCTGGTTGATCCTCTTCCAAGCAGTTTGTGCGTGAAACCTTGCGGTGTTACCTGCATACATGGTGGAGTAGTTTCTGTATAAACCACTACTTCTGAAAGGAAATTCCATTTTTTTGTAAGCTGTTTTTGCTGCATGTTGTCCCTGATAATGTCTAAGCAACAAATAGGACCTGTATTGGGATACATTTTGCCCATGGGTTACACATGAACCATTCTCTATAACTCTAGAGTACTTGCTCCTAGTTTTCAAAACAAGGTCTGCGACCCGTCGGATATTTCGGTACATTTTTCTGCAATGGACATAGAACCAATATTCAGTACATAGTAACCATTTAAACAATTCTCAAATGAAATTAAGCAAACCAGATGTTATACAAGTTTAAAGTGATTGGATTTCTCAAAATGGATTCCCTTTTGAAATTAATCTCTCCGTCAATTTTGCTTTATCTAATAACAAAAGACTCATATATCAGTAACAGTATTTTTTATTCATTTTAATATTTATAACACAATAAATACTTCAAACTAAATTAAGTTTTGTTTTGGAAACTCATATTATTTACGTCTAGCTAAGCTATGTTAACTTATAAGATTCATATCTTTACAGCATCAACTATGCTAGGCTTAAGATACCTATTAATGAATCCTTTAAGTGACGGTTTGTAGATTCAGCTCCGGATTCTATGTGCTCATGGTAAGACGTATCTCTATATAAGATAAAGATCTGATTTTTTCTGAAAACCTTCGAAGAGATCTAATCCAAAACTTCAATAAGAGTTAACTCGTAAAAAATTGCAACCTGAGAATCACAATCCATGTAATTAGTTCATATACCGCCAATTTTACCCCCCGAACACAAAACATCATACCTTTACAGAACATTACATCTAAAACCTCAGAAAAAACAAGCGATGAGCCTAAAAAAGTGTCATCTAAACATTGATCACGATCACGAACTGAAAAGGCAAAGCCAAAAAAACTAATGAAATAAAGATCAGTTCCCCGGGTCAAACTAATACACCCTAACAAACCAAAAACCTCGGTCCAATTACGACCACGTCATCCGATCTATAAACCCTAACAACGAATCAAGATTTAGAAAATGAAGAATTCAACAAATCGAGAAGCGCGAGAGAGATGATTATAAAAGACAAATCAGAAGGCGGCAAAGAGAAGAACGAACCTTCAGAAGAAGAAAGAGTGGAAGCTTCGTTGATTAGTAGATCAATTAAGAGGCTGTGAGAGGTCGGAATCTTTGACGGGAGAAGAAAAAGCTGTCATGGCGGATGTGATATAGAGATCTCCACGTTTGCAGGACAATGTCCCCTCGTTCTTCAGCTCCCTACGGCGGATGAAGAGAGACAAAAAAAAAACGATTGTGGGGGAAGCCGGGGTTGCTTGGAGAACAAAATGAATTTCTTTTGCGCCTCAGACTAAACTGGGCCTTACTTATTTTGGGCCGAGCTTAAGAAAATTTAAGGAATAATTTGGACCCATTGCCCCTTTTTACATGAAAATCTGAGAATTGCCCCCTTTTTTCTTTGAGAAAATTGGTCCCGAAGTGCCCTTTTTCACATAAAACACATATTTAGGCCCATTTTTTTTTTAAATTGTAAGTGTGACCCCTATTGCTACCCAAAGATATTTTGAAAGTGTTTTTTTTAGTATTTAAGGTTTAGGATGTAGGATTTAAGATTTAGAATTTAAGGGAGTTTAATGACTTAGGAGATCAAAAAACTAATTTATTTAATTAGAATTTCAAATTTGTCATTAGACCCCTCTTAAGGGGTCAAAAATCTTAAGATTAGTTTTTCTTTGTCTTGTTTAATGACTCATATATAAGCAGCTCTATCTCTTCATCTTTTTCTCTCTCCCCTTCCCGATTTCACTTCTTCCTCTCCTCACTCCTCAGCTCTCCTCACCTTCTCTCATTCCAGATCCTCGCCACCTCTTTCCAATTCCGTTTCGCCGCGGAGCTGTCGTCGCCGCCGACAAGATGACGACGAGGAGCAGACGTTCTACGTTGTGTGTTCTGGTCGTGGAATCCAAATCTATGGTTGTCACTCCTCTAGTCCTTTCAAATGTAATATGCAGGTTAGTCGATGTGTTGCTTTGTTTTTCTCCATTCCCTCCTCAAATGTTGTATACATATTGATATTTGTCTTTGTTGATGTGGAAACGCTTATTCTGGATTGGATTTGTGATGACGTTGGAAGTTTTCTAGGCTCGGTGACGCTTCGAACGCGCCACCGAACTAGCCTCGGTGACGCTTCGAACGCGCCGCCGACTAGCCTCCGTGACGCTTCAAACGCGCCACTAATTACTACTCTTGATGACACTTTAAAAGCGCCACTAATTACTAGTCTTGATGACACTTTGAATGTGTATTAATTAGTGGAGATGACACTTCGTAAATGCCATAAACTAGTAGTGGTGACATTTCAACGAGAATTGTCATCAAAACGAGATTTGTTGTCAAAAGAATAATTGTCATCAACTAGTTGTGATGACAATTTGTGACATTAATTAGTTGCGATGACAGTATGTGTTGCGATGACAGTATGTGTCATCAACTAGTTGAAATATAGTTTGTATTTGATGACAATTTGTGTTTTGATGACAGTATGTGTTTTGATGACAATATGTGTCATAAACTAGTTGCAATAGAGTTTGTGTTTTGATGACAGTTTGTATTTTGATGACAGTAACTGTCGTCAAGATAGTGACGTCATAAAAAAAAAATTGGCGGGAAAAAAGTTCACCGATCAATGGTCAAATATGTTAGTTTGTTTGACTTATGGTGATGTCATTATTATGTAACGATGACATCACCATGGGTCATGGGTTTAGATGAAGTTTATTGGGGGGTATTTGTCTAATTTCACTATACTTAAAGGGTCATTTAACCTGAACAGGAAAAAATTAAGTTTAACATTGTTTTATTTACGGAAATACTATGCTGGTTCAGACCCCAAAAAAAATATTATAGATGATTTATTAATTATTATTTATACAAAAAATATGAGATATTTAGTATCGATATGTCTATCAAGATATAAGAGCATTATTAATGGGTTCCCTTGGAGTAGGGCTTTTAGGATGAATTAATTGTTAAAAGCCCCTAGGTGCATCGGGGCATTTATTGGGGGTTTTAGGAGGGGCTTTTAAGTTTAGTTTAAATTATAATTATACCCTTTTATTTGTTTTAAATTACCAATATACTCTTTATTAGATTAAATTATAATTATATCTCTTATTATATATTAAATTTTTAAAAAAAATTGATAAAAAAAAGCATGCATAAAATATATAAATGCTATCTTAATTTAATTATTTTGTTATATTATTTATTTAAAATTAAAAATGAATATTAAAAATCAAATGAAATTAACGACAAACATACATTGATATTAAAATCAACAAAAGCGATGCATAAATTTAAGAAAATACAAAACAACACGTTAAAACAACATAAACTAAAACAAATGACCGAATTTAACAATAAACATCATACGATACACGACTTAATAATTAAAAACAACACATAACACTGAAACAGTCTAATTATTGCCATGAAGGTCCCAAATGTGTTTCTTCAAATCTTCCTTCAGCCTCTGATATATAGTTCTATCCCGAATTTGAGCCCTCCTTGTAATAACTCAATTGTTCATAATCTCCGGTCTATCGTTGGAGTATGTCCAATCCAGGTTATCCACCGATGCAGTCTCTCCACTTACTCCTTCATCGAATTGTGGGATTTCGTATCCATGATGGGTGTAAGAATCTCGTTCATATTCTACGATCATATTATGTAGAATGATGCAAGTCCTCATTATCCTTCCAAGCTTTCCAAAATCCCAAGAAAGTGCTGGTTGATGAACTATTGCGAAACGAGATTGCAACACTCCAAGCGCCCTCTCCACATCTTTACGAACAAACTTTTGGTGTTGGGCAAACAACTTGGCTTCATCGCCTTGGGGGAGGCGAATTGGTTAAACAAATGTCGCCCAAGGCAGGTAGATGCCATCAACAAGATAATATCCCATCTTATATTGATTTTCATTAACCGTGAAATTCACGTTTGGATCTCTACCATTCAAAACTTCATCAAAAACAAGAGATCGCTCAAGAACATTAATATCATTAGCCGTACCCGGTACCCCGAAAAATGCATGTCAAAACCATAGGTCGTATGATGTAACAACCTCCAAAATGATTGTTGGATGACCATGATCTCCACGGGCATATTGACCTTTTCATGTAGTTGGACAATTTTTTCACCCCCAATGCATACAATCGATGCTACCTAATATCCCAGGAAATCCACGAGACTCACCCACACTTAGTAGGTGTTGTATGTCTTCTGCGGTGGGGCACCTGAGATACTCATCACCAAAAAAGGTAATTATTCCATCAACAAAATGCTCCAGGCAATGCCTTGCGGTTCCTTCGGAAAGACGAAGATACTCATCACAAGCATCAGCAATAGTTCCATATGCCAACATACGTATGGCACTAGTACATTTTTGTAATTCAGATACACTAAGCCTACCTCTTGCATCTGGCCTTTTGATGCGAACAACCCCCGAAGTGTTGTCTGCAACGCAGGATCTCTGATTCCTCAAGCTTGAATTCAATTCCCTCTCTTCCATAGCCAAAGTGATGGCTTTCTAGGGCTAAAGAGATAACCCTCAAACGTGTTCAAAGTGATGAACGAAAGGATCAAAGAGATGATCACAAACACCGAAGAGACGATGAACAATTACTCGAAGCGACGAGCTACGGGATAGACGATCCGTGGGATCAAAGAGTTGACGTTGGAACTCAAGGGAAGGAGCGTACTCAACTTTACTACTCAAATTCAACGTAAAATTTACAAACTAGGGTTTCTGGGTTTAAATAGCGACAAAGAGAAATAATGAAAAATATAATAATAAATTGTTCAGCAAAACGACGAAAATTGAGATCGCTGACGCGGGCAGGAACTCGGTCGAGTTCTTGGCCGAGTTCCGATCTGGAACCAAAACTCGGTCTAGAACTCGGTCGAGTTCTGGGTCGAATTCTTATCTGGAGCAACAACTCGGTCCAGAACTCGGTCGAGTTTTGGGTCGAGTTCTTGGCTGCTTCGTTCTGCTTCCGCGATCTCGTCGTCTTCGTCTTCTTGGCGGGATCGGCTAAGGCGGAACCTCACCTAATCCTTCATAGGTCAAGAGGAGGACCCATTTAGGACTAGATGAACCCGCGTCACTTGCTTGCGCCCGCAAGACTAATGATTGTGTTGCTCGCTCCATTGCCCTTGCGCGAGCTCTTGTTACCGGGCCATTCGAACGCACCTTCATTGCTTCCTCTTCGTCCGTCGCCGTCATCGAGGGGATCATGGAGCTATCAGTCTCCCCTTCTTGGCTTCGAAGCGTCCCCGCTTCGTCTTTGTCGTCAAAAGAAGGAGGCGTAGAAGGAGAAAGAACATCGATGTGGAACGTAGGAGGCGCACCATAGTCATCGGGTAAATTCAAGCGGTAGGCGTCGGCACCAAGGCTTTGTAGCACCTGAAATGGACCATCACCTCTAGCATCCATCTTGTGGCGTCGCTTGAATGTAAAGAGATCGCGACGCAAGTGCAGCCATACCAAGCTTCCGGGCCCAAACTCCACGGTACGCCGGCTTGCGTTGCGTTCCTGCAAAAGAGTAGACACCGTAGGGGGTAAATCAACCAAAGCCTTAACATATAAGAGACACGCGAAAGGAACAAGTAAAAAGCAAGGAAGACGTCCCTGAATTATTGGAGAGACATCCCGGGACCGGGCTAAGAGAAGTCGGTTCTCGCATGTGCCATGAATGTCGAGTTGTGGAGGCGTCTCAAACTTGAAGTGCTGGATCACCTTTTCATTGATGATGTTGCAGCAACTCCCACCATCTATGATCACACTCAAAGAAGCACCTTGGACCACACACTTAGTATGAAACAAATTGTCACGTTGGTCAAGTAAGGTACCTTCTTTGGCGTTAAGAACGCGGCGTGTAACCAAGCTAAGAGGCATGTTGCCTTGCTCATCCATAGAGTTGCATATGTAGCTGTCCATCTCCTCCTCCTCCTCATCGTCGTAGGTGTCAAATATCGGTCCGGCGTCAAGGGTGTCCTCGTCAACAGACTCATAGCCGGAGGTGTTCGAGAAGAGGACATTGAGAAGGGGACCCCTGCGGTCCATTGGCCGGCTAGTTGTGGCCGGAGGGTTCAACATTGGGTCAGCCGTGGGCAGCTTCATGTCACTCATGGCCCGACGAAGGTGGGCAAGCTCGGCAGCCTGTGCGGCGAGTTGGCGATCTTGTTCTTCACTCCGTGCACGAAGTGCGTCAATTCGCTCAAAGACGGAGTCCATCTGTCCGGGGCTGCGGTTACCCGTAGAAGGAGAGTAGATTGTCGTAGGAACCTCCATAGTACCTATACGAAGCATATAACACAAGGTGTAAGGTGAACCAAGCAAAAGAACAAGTCCAAGCCAAGTCCTTGTCTCAAAAGTGAATCAAGAAATTTTCCGCTGAGCGTACTAATTTTGGTTGCTCGTGAGGAGGGAGAGGCTTGAACGGAAGGCAACAAAGCAAGAACTACCAAATCAAGTCCCAAACAACACACAAATTTCCAAGTGCAAGCAGATCAAATCAAGTTTCTCAGAATTAATCACAAAAGAGTTAAAAAAATTTCCCTTTTCAATGAGAGTTGCATAGAGACATGAAAGAAGAGAAGATGGAGTATGACCGTATGGTGCGTTCTCTGCCTTTTCTTTTGTTTCTTTTTGTTTTTGAGGCTTCCGTCTTCCCAAACCTTTTGTTTTGTTTGATGGAATGTGAGAATAGTATGTATGTTTTTGTTTATACGGTCACACTGTGTTTTTGTTTTTGTTTTTGTTTTTGTTTTGAGATGATGGCGAATCAAGCAAGAAAGAACCACACAAGCAAGTGTAGGAGAAGAAAGAAGAGACAAAACAACTATGAGGGAGTAAAATCTAACAACTAATCTAGCAATTAATCCAAAGATAAAGCAAGACTTGATCAACAAGAAACAAGGAAATCAAATATGCAATTAAGGAAACAAGATTTGCTAGAGGATAAGGTTTAGGGCTGTTGGAAAAGTAACCAAAACCTAAGGGAAATTAGGGTTCAGCCGTGAGAGGGAGAGGGAGTGGTGGACGGAGTGGTGGTGGCGGACGGTGGTGGTGGCGAGATGGTTGTGGTGATTCCGGCGATTGGGTGAGAGAGAGAAAAAAATCTAGGGTTTGTAAGCGGAAAATTGCAAGGAATCACAATAAGAGAGAAGAAACAAACTTAGCTTGGATAGGTTCTGATGCCAGTTGATGCGAACAACCCCCGAAGTGTTGTCTGCAACGCAGGATCTCTGATTCCCCAAGCTTGAATTCGATTCCCTCTCTTCCGTAGCCAAAGTGATGGCTTTCTAGGGCTAAAGAGATAACCCTCAAACGCGTTCAAAGTGATGAACGAAAGGATCAAAGAGATGATCACAAACACCGAAGAGACGATGAACAATTGCTCGAAGCGACGAGCTACGGGATAGACGATCTGTGGGATCGAAGAGTTCACGTTGGAACTCAAGGGAAGGAGCGTACTCAACTTTACTACTCAAATTCAACGTAAAATTTACAAACTAGGGTTTCTGGGTTTAAATAGCGACAAAGAGAAATAATGAAAAATATAATAATAAATTGTTCAACAAAACGATGAAAATTGAGATCGCTGACGCGGGCAGGAACTCGGTCAGGAACTCGGTCGAGTTCTTGGCCGAGTTCCGATCTGGAACCAGAACTCGGTCCAGAACTCGATCGAGTTCTGGGTCGAATTCTTATCTAGAGCAACAACTCGGTCCAGAACTCGGTCGAGTTCTTGGCTGCTTTGTTCTGCTTCCGCGATCTCGTCGTCTTCGTCTTCTTGGCGGGATCGGCTAAGGCGGAACCTCACCTAATCCTTCATAGTTCAAGAGGAAGACCCATTTAGGACTAGATGAACCCGCGTCACTTGCTTGCGCCCGCAAGACTAATGATTGTGTTGCTCGCTCCATTGCCCTTGCGCGAGCTCTTGTTACCGGGCCATTCGAACGCACCTTCATTGCTTCCTCTTTGTCCGTCGCCGTCATCGAGGGGATCATGGAGCTATTACCTTTGTTGAAAGTACTCCATTTCATTCCCTAGTCTTTCCACAATGCGCTTGAAAACTTCCTTGCTCATTATGAACCTACGTCGGAAGAAATAATCTAGATAAGTTGGTTGATCAGAGAAATAATCTTTGTAAAGCTGCTCATAGCCTTCTTCCCTATTTCTTTCAATATACTTTCGACGACGTCGAGCACGTCCTGGCTCTGCATTGTTTCTGCGATGTCGAGCACGCTCTTGAAGTGCATCACACGCATCAAGCACTTCTTGTGTAATTCTTTGGTATTCACCATCTTCAGAGCTGTCGCTAGAAAGTAAAGGGTTTGAGTTTGAGGATGAACTAGACATTTTTAGAGATTTTAAGAAATGAGGAGTGACATGGTATCACATGATATGTTTGCAGATGCAATCAATTGCTTTCTCTGTACGATTCTACACCACATGAAATTATAGAAAATGTCAACACATTAAAGCATCTCTATGCTTAGTAAAAAAAACAAAAAAGCGTGGTCTATGTTTGCAGAAGCAATCAATTGCTTTCTCTGCATGATTTTACACCACATGAAATTATAGAAAATTTATTTTATTTTAAACCATCAATAATAATAATAAAATGATTTATTTTCACTTAATGATACCTATAATACAAAAAAATATTAAAATCTATCAAATATATACAAAATGGATGTCTATGGATAGAGAAAAATGTAATTAGAATTATGTTAATTTTTTTTAACCAACCAATTTTTATATTTTTTTTTAAAAAAAAATAACGGACGGCTAGGATTGTGCCACGCGGCGCACATCTGGCGCGCGCTTAGTGTGCACCGTGTGACACTCTTATGCCAGCCAACTTCAAGGGGCGCATTTGGTTTTATGAAAAAACGACGTCGTTTTTGTTGCACGTGGAGGAAAAAAAATTACAGGCCAAACAGTCCCCTATTACAGGCCAAACGGTTGTGAATTATGAGCAAATTATAAGCAAACGAGATCCTCCCTTCTCAAATTAAATAAATTGGCGGGCGGACCCCGTGCTTCGCACCGGTCGATAGTAAATATTATTGTAGTTTACTTAATATAAAATTGTAAGGTTGTGGATACCACAATTTTCAGTGGTAGTTTTATATATTCAGGCAGATCCCGTGCTTCGCACCGGTCTTATGAATGATCTAATATTCTACATCATAATTTGTTTGTAGTTTTATATATTCAAGTAATTATATGATAAATAATATTCTTATTATTTTGGTTAATTCTAACTTAAAAGTATTTAGAGGTGTTTGACATTTTATTTAGATAGCAAATGATATATAATTGATTTTCTTTTATAGACAATACACCAGTAAAAGTAGATACCACAATTTTTAGTTATATATATATATAATAAATGAATACTGTAAATAACTAACTATCATATATAACCATGATTACATCTTAGATCATAACTCAAAAGTCTATGATCTCCATTCTAGGTTATAAAATTCATTATAGTATAAAATATTATTTATTTTAGCTAGCTTGTTTTCCAGATTTGCTACATGAGAAATGACTTGTTAATACTCTATGTTGGACAATGATACTACTCTATGTTGGACAATGTCAATAGTTGCTTAGTTGACATGCTTAGTTATCTCCGGTTAGGACAATAGTTTATTTACTTTTGCGGATCACCATAGAAATTGTGACCAATTATTAGTCAATTTAGTTAAAAATGTTATATTATTAATTATCACTAATTTGCATTCAATTATATCTTAAAGCAGAGAAAGAACATACATAACATTTGAAATCAATAAATTTGATATTGATTACATATATCATAAAATAATACAAAAATAAAAGTAAAATATAGTATTACAAAAACTACATCTATATTGACCGGAAGATAGCCAAATTGCTTAATTAAGCAAATGATTTATGAGCAGCAAGAACATATGATCGAATAAATATTATTATACGCATGTTTTGTAAATCCTAGCTAGTGCATGTTCTTTGATTAATTTATTCTATTTTATGAACTATCAAATTTAGCCAATAATAATACAAGGCCTTGGGATAGAATCCACCATATATCTCAGCTATTGCATTTCTATTTGAAATAATCTAGATCGGTTATAGCATTTTGAAACAAACGACACTTTATTAAAAAAATTAAGTCAGGTTAATTATATATGTGCAATATATTACTTAATAAGTAAAATTATCATTTGAAAACTAATGATATATTTTTAATATATAGAATTCGTTATATTGGCTAAATAAGTAGGAAATCAACTGATGTTTATATTGAAATTTATTTTGATTAAGTATAAACAATTACATTAGTAGTAATAATTAGTAGTAATACTTATTTGGACCAAACTGATATAATTTCGGAAGTAATCGAAGGATTGAATCTTTTTCATATTATCGAGTTGTGTAAGCTCATCTTTTATGTAAAGAAGAAGAATATATAGTACATAGTCGGTAAAAGTGTTTCAACTCCTTTTTATAATAGTTGACAAGCATACCTCAAAACATCATTGATTAGTTGCTTTAACAGTTCTTGATTTGTTTGCCTCCTTATCCTCTTCTTCATGCAACCTAAACATAAACAGATGAAAGTTGAGGTTTAAGAACAAAGTAAAACAATGGTTGTTAATAGCACCCTATGTAATTCAAATGAATGTATTGGTGTAGTTTAACATATATTTCAAGCTTGTAACAAAAGAATATTTACACATAGCATGAATTTTCATAATGTTTTCATTTGGTTATGAGTCATTGATTGAGTAATGAATTTTTAGTAGATCTGCAAATATTGTTGGATACAAATAACCCAATATAAAGATGATGAAATGTAACATATTTTCGTATTAAAAAAGATGATGAAGAAATACCATTTTAGGTAAAGATAGCAAGTATATCTTTTGTGATATTTTGATTTTGGTGTTTTGGTGATCAAATTCATTTCTATGCCAAGCTATATCTACCGATTGAATTGCACGTACGTGAACCGCCACTACGTATATTGTTTAGGTACATAATTACTTTGCTATGATATTTTGTACTATTAAACTAGTTTAATTCTCGTGCCCTGTACGAATTGGTTTATCACGGAATTTTGTGTATCAAATTATTATTTAAATGTTTAAAAAAGTAAATTATATCTTCAAAGTATTTATGGAAGAAAATTGTGCGATTTATTTAATCCTTTTATAATCTATGTAAGAAAAAAAAATTAAGATTTTAATTTACTCCATTTTCAGAAGTCACAATCTTGATCTTCATAAGATTACCAACCAATATGTATAGTATATTAGGAAATGATTAAATATTTGTTATATATTTTCATATTTTAAAAGATAAAATTATATTTTCAAAATATTTATGAAAAAAAGTAGATCAAAATAATTGGGGAGCGTGTGCAAATCCGGCTATTATAAGTAGTAATTTTATTTTATTTGATTTTATTAATTTTTTGACATATTTGTCGAAAAAATATGAGGGCGACACGTGACAAATTGAATATAGAGGCACCACGTGACAGCGTAAATTTCGGGCTCATTCTGCGGGCATCACGTGGCGCATTCAGTATTCTGCTTTAGTAATTATATAGTAGATTTGCTAATTAGTGGCCCTTGCGTTTACATTCTGAAAGAAAAAGGTTTCGGATATTTCGCCTGGTGCCCCTGAGTTTTGGGCTTTTTCGCGAAATATCCAGAGGTTTTGACATTTTCGCCTGGTACCCCGGAGTTTTTGACCAATTTCGCCTGGTATTCCTGAGTTTTGGGCTTTTTCGCGAAAAACTCAGGGATACCAGGCGAAATTGGTCAAAAACTCAGGGATATCAGGCGAAAATGTCAAAATCTCTGGATATTTCGCGAAAAAGCCCAAAACTCAGGGGCACCAGGCGAAATATCCGAAAAGGTTTTAATTGGAAGTTAAAGAGTTCATACAATATAAAGCACTATTGATGACCATTTCAATCTATAATCATAACGGTTGTTTTAATTTGATACATCAAACCTCTATTTTAAATGATTTTTGCAATAAATAGTTTCTATAGGTAAAGTAAAATTCAACTCCATTCAACGGTTACCTTTACGTACAATTTTCAACTCAATTATATATATGTAGGATTGGATAGATAGATATCAAAATGAGATGAGAGTACAATTTTTTTATGAAACTCTATTTTAAATATTTATAGATAGATATATGAATATAAATATTTTATAGGCGGAATTGTAAAAAATATCAAATTTTTAATAGTTTTTTGCAAAAGTATTGGATTTTTAAAGGTATGGCAAAATTATCAAAAAATTGCAAAATTTTTTAAAATAAAAAAATAAAATTATATTTTCATTTATTTTTTTCTTTTATAAAAATTATATTTTTAACAAGTGATAATTACTTCTTAACAATCGATTGATAATAGTGTTTACTCTTCCCCAACATGTACAACCTTACCTTTCCCTTATCCCCGACGGCCTCCTTCGACAACCTTGTCTGCTGGCTCTCCGACCAGCCCGGCCCCAAGACGCTCTTCCTCCACAACCCTGCTGCCCGACCCAGGCTGTTCCCCTCCATCGCCCTCCGGCGAGATTCTGGCGATTACGAAGTTACAGGAGAAGTACGGCGAGATTCCAGCCTTACCTTCCCCTCGATTACGAAGTTGCAAGATGAACAAGAAGGTCGATCTCAAGAATTTCCAGCAGTAGTTACGAAGTGAGATCCGGGGAGCTTGATGGACCGGAGGTCATGGAGAAACGACACAATCCGGAGGAGGAATTCGCCGTTGACGCGGGGGCAGAGTGAGAGGTCGAGGTTAGAGACGGCGGGGGAGATGGAGCAGGAGGTCAGAGTGGAAGGGGTAGAGAGTTTGGCGGTGGCGGGATTCGGCGGAGTAGAAGGATTTGCAGGCGAGGGAGAAGGACTTGAGGGAGGCGGAATCGTCTGAAGGACTTATGGGATTTAGGATTTCCTCTCTCAAAATTGGTTGTAGAATTTCCTCTCTCTCAAAATTGGTTTGTGGTTTCCTGCCGCAGATGAAGACTAAAGAAGCGCCTTGTTCGTCTCCCGCCCATCACGATACCCAATATCCACTTCATTTTCTTCTGTTGTATGATAACCGAACCATATATCGACGTTAGTTTCATGGTTCGGGTTCAATGCTACCTCATTGCACAATCACATTCACACAGATTTGTGCCATTTAGAAGGATCCAAACCGATAGTCGGGTTATGAAGGCAATGTTGGAGAAGGGCATTAAGGACATCATGGATCTGGTTGCTAAGATTTTGGAAGGCTTGTTCACGAGAGGTCACGTTGAGGAGGCCCTAGGAAGAATCGATCTGCTGTTGCAAAACGAGTCTTCACCTGATATTGACAATCTTCTGTCAGTGTTATGTGAGAAAGGGAAGCAAGAATTTGAAGGAAGCAACTAGTTATGCAGGGGAAGCAAGAATTTGAAGGCATAATTAATTAGTTAATCATGCCTTGTATCAAAAATCGGCACATCTTTGGACAATCTGTCATGTTTGACCACCACTTTCCCCTTCTTACTTTATAATCCAATCTAGCTAACTAATTAGTTAGCAAGTAATTATATGCATCATCACCAGGCCTTGTTTGACTCCAAAAAAATCATGTTTTGGTTCATTAAATTCAAAATCTGACCACACCATCATCTTTGCCATGCTCAAGTTACTTAAACCCGCCTCTTGAATCATTTGAAATCATCTCCGAACGACATCAAATCACCTCCGTATCGGCCCGCTTTGTGCATGGAAAACTTGAACTTTTAAATCATAGACCCCTCCCATATTTATGTACTTTATCAGGCGACATTTATACGAAGTCACGTCAATGCTCTGTTATATCACAAAATTTCCAATGTTACCCGATTTCAAATTTCATAGCAATATTCACTTTATCAGGCCACATTTATACGAAGTCAGGTCAGTGCTCTGTTATATCACAAAATTTCAAATGTTAGCCGATTTCAAATTTCAGAGCAATATTCACTTTATCAGGCCACATTTGTATGTAGTCAGGTCAATGCTCTGTTATATCACAAAATTTCAAATGTTAGCCGATTTCAAATTTCAGAGCATTATTCACTTTATCAGACCACATTTATACGTAGTCAGGTCAATGTTCTGTTATATCACAAAATTTTAAATGTTAGCTGATTTTAAATGTCAGAGCAATATTCACTTTATTAGGTCACATTTATATGTAGTCTGGTCAATGCTCTGTTATATCACAAAATTTCAAATGTTAGCCGATTTTAAATGCCAGAGCAATATTCACTTTATCAGGCCACATTTGTACGTAGTCAGGTCATTTTTTTGTTATTTTAACTATAAATTTTAAACTAATTTTCATTGTCTCTTACAATAGTCATGTGTATATTTATAAATTGAAAGAAATAATTTTCTATTAAAAACCATATAATTTCACAATTATATACACTGGACTATTGTAAGAGAAAGGGAAAATTAGTTTAAAATTTAAAGTTAATATAACTAAAAAATGATCTGATTACGTACAAATGTGGCCTGATAAAGTGAATATTGCTCTGACATTTAAAATCGGCTAACATTTGAAATTTTGTGATATAAGAGAGCATTGACCCGACTTCGTATAAATGTGGCCTGATAAAGTACATAAATGTGAGAGGGATCTATAATTTAAGAGTTTAGGTTTTTCATGTACAAAGCGAGCCGATACGGAGGTGATTCGATGTCGTTCGGAGATGATTTCAAATGATTGAAGAGGCGGATTTAAGTAACTTGAGCATGACGAAGACGATGGTGTGGTCAGATTTTGAATTTTATGAATCGAAACATGATTTACTTGGGGTCAAACAAGGCTTAGTAATGATGTATATATGTTCGTATAAATGTGGCTTGAAATGAAGTTAGCCTTCCTTGTATCAGGCCACATGTTTCTGCCCACATTTATGTAATCCATCTACCACAAGCATAATTGATGCAGGATCAAAACTGTATCTCTTTTCTATCAGATTTTGGAGAGCATGACTTGCATCTTCCAACTTCTCGTCTTTGCAAAGCTTATCAATTAGGTATCTGTAATTAAAACTTCCAATATCAAAACATCTATCTAATAAACTTCAAACACCTTTTTGGCTTCCAAAATTTCCCCTCCCAAAAGCAACTCGTTAAACATCTCACTGTAAATTGATTTCTTATGCCCACACACCAGTTGCAATTTCAAATACCTCATGTGCTACCGTGAATTCACCTTCACCACAAAAAGCCCTAATCAAAACTCTGAAGGAAAAACTGTTTGGAGATACACCTTTCTGTAACATCTCTTCTACAAGAGACATAGCATCATTTGATCTCCCTTCCTCGCACAAGCAATTAAGAATGTGATTGTAGGTGGAGACAATAGGAGAAACACCTTGTTCTCTCATCTCGCGGTGCTTAACGAGCTCATCCGCCAGAACCACTGCCAGCTGGCCCTCCATGGCATAGTTACCGGTTTTATATGCACAACGTGAGCCGATACGGAGGTGATTCGATGTCATTTGGAGATGATTTCAAATGATTCAAGAGTCGGGTTTAAGTAATTTGAGCATGGCGAAGACGATGGTGTGGTCAGATTTTGAATTTAATGAATCAAAAGGTGTTTTTCTTGGGGTCGAACAAGGCTTGGTAGTGATGCATATAGTTACTTGCTAACTAAGATTGGATTAACTAAGTAGGAAGGGGAAAGTGGTTATCAAACATGACACATTGTCCAAGATGTGCCGGTTTTTGGTACAAGGCAGGATTAAGTAATTAATTTAATTATGCCTTCAAATTCTTGTTTCCCCTGCATAACTAGTTGATGCTTCATGTATCTACCTTGTGATGTGCCAGTTTAATATAGAAGGCTCGCCTCTTTTTCCTCAGACTACTTGGATTAATATCATAATAATCAGCTCCAGATGTAGATGCTTGTGAAGCATCCCCTGCATTCAAGAGTTCGTTTTCAACAATACCATGGTCCTCTAAACATTTAAAGCTGATGTTTTGAAGCTCTCGGAGCCAATACTTGGAGATGGGTGCTGCACTGCTGCTTCATGTATCTGGGAACAGGTTCTAATTGCTTTTCAGAGGAACAGTTCTCTGGCTTGAGAACGTTGTGTCCCTTTGAAGCTACTGCGAGTGCATTCAAGTGCAGGCTGATTCCTGGACGAGCGCATATGGGAGAATCACCTCTGGAGCCAGGGTCTGGTGCTGACCCACTGGACGGCGGACCAGTCGTCGTCGTATGCACAAGGGTACTTGTGCTCGGGGGACCGCCTGTAGTTCACCGATACCACCACGGCGCCACAGATCTGGACGAGGCGGCGACATCAAGTGTCGTAGATGGCGTTGTTGGTGGAGGAGTGGATGAAACAGAAGCACGAGCAGGACGGCGCCACCGCGGCAGGCTTGGAAGAGACTGGTGGCGAGGAGGAGAGGGAGCACAGCGGCGGCGGAGCGGACGAAATGGCGGCCTTCAGGAAGAGGGAAGCAAAGGAGGGAGACAAGGAAGACGGTGAGATTTGGAATTGATTAGGGTTAGATTAGTAAGATTAATTTTTTTTTTTTACTTTTTTTTTTAAGTTTTAATGCTTTATTTGATTTTTATATTTAAAATAAAAGTTAAATTCAATTCTCAATAATAATAAAAATACCAAAAGTTAGTACTTTTGCAATATTTTTTTAAATATGGATCTTTTTGTAAGTTATTATTGAAAATCTGGTATTCTTCTAATTGAGCCTATTATATATTAGTGTTGTTATAATCGTTGCAAGATTAATTCGTTTCTATCTATCATATATGATCTGATTTAACGTTTTATTTTTGTGAGCCAAAAACTACATTTATTTAAGAATGCAAAGAGTCATCCGTTTGATTCTCCTTTAAGCATTATATATATACTAAAAATCAAAACCCGGGCCATTTGTGTATATGTAGTGTCACGATATATAAAATAAGTTTATAATACATGGATCGTTGTTATGTTTTTTTTTTAGGTTAGACATATATTATTTGATATTTTTTTAATGTAAGTATGCTAGGTATAAAATGTTATGATTGTACATAAGAAGCAGGTTATTTTATTTTTTATAATTTTGGTTAGAAGTATAATTTTAATTTTGAATTAAAGTGAACGTTTGTTTTTGTAGGGATGTGATTATATTTTGATGAAAGTTTTTGTGAATATTTTAGAAATCTTTTATATCTAATATAAAGTTTGCATTTTTGTGTATTAAGTGTGTTCATTCAATATCATACAATTTTGAAAGTATTAAATCGGCTATGGCTCTAGCGGGTGGAGCAACCATGAATGTTTCTCCATCGAGCTTTTTTATCTTCTACGATCCATTGAACAAAAAATCTACGGAGAAAATGATACAAACCCTAAAAAAGTACCAGTTGACGGAAAAGACAGGGGATATAGATATCAAAGAAGAACTCCAAAAAGGAGAAAAAATCTATACCGAATTATTTTTAAAATGAAACTAAAAATAATAACATTATCTAAATTGTGTTATAGTTTTTTGTTCTTGGTTTTGAGAAAGTAAGGAATTCAAAATTTTGTTGCTTTTTATTTTGAAAAAGTGAGGAGTTCACAAAGGTATTTCTTTAAAAAAAAAATCAGCATTTTAAAAGTTGTTTAAATAGATATAGATAGATATTACCAACCACTAAGAGATGGTTATTTAATGAAAAATTTAATCAACTTATGATGCATGTGTAAACCAAAGAGCTGCCAGATTCCCCCCTACTCCAAACCATCCCCTTTGGAGAGAATTTGTCTTGCTATCTCAGTGATTCCAAATCAGACCATATATGAACTTTATTTTCCATCAAACTTGGCTGATTATGGTACTACTCGGATCACCGTTTGACAAAGATGGGAGTTATCACCCATGTTATCCAGTTGTCCCTTCTAGAATTTTCGAAAAATGCAACCCATATATAAAGCATGAAAAAATATGAGAGCTTTAACAAAATAAAATAATAACCTAAATATTATCCTCACACATGCCCAAAATTTAGATGAAATTTCAAGATTCCTAGGAGATTCTCCAACAACAAATTATAAAGCACATCAGCTTTTGAAAAACAACAAAGGCAACTACAACAGTGCACTTTAGAATGATACAGTATAGCTAAAGGAAGTGATTGATGGGATCAATCTGAAAATTGTTTCAAGAGCTCAAGAACAGCCTCTTCAGTCAGGGTGCCATAATGTCTCCTCTCTTAGTCACAGTCACTGCTCCACAACCGTTTGCAAAGCACATATCCTGTCTCTCAACAGCTTCTTGTTCTGCCAAATGTACAAGCACAATCAATATTCTAAATCATACCGCCAATTATGATTTGTATTATAATCCTATTATATAATTCATTTCCAAAGATTCCTAGAGCTTCACACAGTTCTTGATGCTCTCTCATTTATAAAAACATTATTAAATTCTATTGGTCTGGACATTGTTCAAGGGATGGTATCATACTCGTGGTCGTCTCTCCTAAGTACTTCCCGCTGACATCTTAGACTGAGTTACAAATTCATAATAGTTATTCATCAGCGGATTCTTCCTATACTTGTTTAATTCCATCTGCAAGTCCTTCATACACAGACATAACATTTTCTTATAGTATGCCATTCTTTAACACTTGACTATTTGCAATTTCCTATTCTCAAAGAAACTTTTGAATAACTGGCAATAGCATCAGAAAATAACTAATAGTAACAGATTGAGCATATAGCAAAAGAATTTGCAGCCTACGATGGCTATGTTAAAAAGATAAATGAAATTTGTAAATCAAGGGGTGCTATGAAAAATACCAAAAGAGAAGTATCTGAATATATGCCTCCTACAAAACAAATAAGCACTTATAGTAAGCTACACCAATATTATTCTGGATACATGATTTAGTTTAAGGATAATGCACATGATAGCAATAAACTGAAGCAAGGTGATCTGAATAGATTGCAAATTTAGAAAAAGGTTTTTGTAATCCTCAAGCAGACCCACATGCGAAACAATTGAGAGTTGTTCAGGAAAAGAAAATGAGATAGAGTGCAAGTTCAATACCTAAGGACCAAAGCCTAACCCATCCATGGCAGGGCAGGTGGTTCCAAATGGCAGCTACTTGTGGTGGCACAATAAGGCGATGTACAAATTGGAGCATAGAAGTTGTCAGTGACATACAAATAGCAAAGAAGCTATTTTGAGCAAACGTAGAGGAGGTTTCAGGAAGTTTTATTGATTAAACAACTTAGTCTAAGCATTTGTAGAAGAGATGTGGCATAATGGAAATGATAGATGATAAGCAGTTGCACAGAAGGCCAAACCATTAAAAGTTTCTCGTTCTTCAAGGCCAACCACTTACAATCTGCAAACACTTGAAAACAAATTCTCGTATTAGCATAAACAGGACAATTGGCATTATGATAGCATAATTTTCAACCAATCGACCATTCGACCTGCAATTTTGTGTTGATGTAATCATCGGCAACTGGAATGCTCACCAAGTATCGAACTTGTAACTGGAATGCTCAAATTTGTGAACCGAACTGCCACCCAATATGACAGTTTGCACAACAACAACCTGTCATCTGAGGAAAAAACATTTAACCACTTGAAAAATCTGAATGATCATGTAAGGCAATCTACTCCATTCTCCCAAAAGTGACTCATGATAGATCAAAATCTATAATATGCAACTGGTACCTTAAACAAACAACAAAGATGCAAAGAATCATGTTATGCCAATGATCATACATTCTCAAAGCAATAGTCAATTAGTTTAAGTAGTTTATAACATATGATATAAGGGTGATAAAAAATTAATAACTAAATGACTGAGTTTAAGGATTCACATGACATTTTCACTCTGAACAAAGTATTTAAAAGAACAATATCATCAAAGCTACTATCACATGGCCCTATCAATCCTTAAGAATATCACAGCGTTTCTCGAGAATCATGCTTTTGTGTACTATCTTGCACTTAGAATCGGTTCAGAATCAGCCGTCGACTGTGACCTCCTAGTGAACTTCATAAGCAAGCCCTCTAAAGAAAGGCCTGGCACTTTCCGGTCTCTATAAAACTTCATTTACAGAAAGAAAAATTAGTAAATTTGGTTAACTATAAGTAAGATTGAATCAATTATGGAGGGCTCATGCCGCTATTTGAATAATATAGAATGTTACATACAGACTCACAACTTGCTATTATGGACTTCTCTATAGCTCATGTCATCAGTGTCGCCAATTATATGTGAATAGTTCATTAAAGCACTTAATCTGCAGCATAAGTCTGTACATCATCATACCTGAGAGAAATTGACGATGACAAGAAGAATATGTGCAACACAGTCCTAGGGCAGCACAGTCCTCGACAGCTAATAAGCGCACATAATCCTGATGTAAAATGAAGATGAAATGTATATAGTGGACTGGATAAGTTACTAAATGAAAAAAATACAAATCGTGAAAATCTAGCAAAACCAAAAATAAAATTCACATCAACAAACTAAAGAGAAGACATTGAGCATTGTAAAGATGACAAAGGTAAGTGTGGGAGAAAGCTAGTACAAAACAACCTATTTTTCTGCTAATTTGAAGGATCCCCTTTGGCTCTTCGATTGATAATAAATTGCAGATCATGCCTGGATAAACATAGTGATCTAATCTAAATAGAGTTAATTCAATTATCAATCACATTAGTAAAATCCTACTGATAAAAATCCAGAACTAAGGTTCTATTTATATGCAGCTACTGGATGTCTCTATAAAGTGAAGCGAAGGGATAAACACTCTCATAAACAGATAAATGCACAGATCAATCCTACAAATCTGTACATACCAATTCATGTTTTCAGATTCTGCACTATTCTTTAAAATCCACTTAGCTACAGTCCCACAGTCAACTGGTCGGTGAGCTTCCTCTGTGCACTGCAAAATCAAACTCAGTGGCTCAGAAAAATGGAGAAACTAATGGATAGAACATAATCTTAATGGGAAAAAAGAGAGGGCAATAAATAGGAAGAGGACACATCTCGTGTTATATTATGCCTTTCCTTTCAGCTGACTTAACAATTAAAATTGAACTTCTACTGAGGAAGCAAGATAAAAAGACTTACATTCCAGCAAAAGCTATATGAGCAGCCGCAATTTACATCATAGCTGACACTACCAACAACAAAATCCACAGCATAATCACATCCAGGAGCAAGACACCACTTGGCCTTCATAAAGCAAACACATAGAAGAACAATATAAGTTTAAAAAACATGCCCCTCTATATGAAGATAACTATGGACAGGAATATGGCTACATATATAACCCACCTAATCAGGCATATAATTAATAAACAAAATTCCCTGAATAGTAAAAGTTGCCCATTCACCAGCTTAAAGTGAATTTGACAATTTGTATTCACACTTGCCTAATTAATGGGCAACTTCCAGACTCACATTGACTTAAAAATGTGAATTTGTATCAAACTTGCATATCACAAGGGAAGATTTCAAGGGTACAAATAAAACACTTCAAAACATGAATCAAAAGCACAAACAAAATCAATAAAAGAAAGAAAAACACCAAGGCATTACATCAAGCACTGCCCCATAAGATTTTTGCATCTTCTAATAAAAGAGAAGATCAACAGAATAGAAGCCTTTGAAGGCATTACCCGAACGGAATAGTAGCCAAGCACTGTCCCACCAAGGTTGACATCAGTTCTTGCTCCACCTGTTGAACAATGAGGGCAAAAAACAAAGAAAGATGAAGGCAAGGAATAATTACTTCTGATTTTTCCACACCCAATTTTGCAAATATACTAAAATTGACAGATTTGCAAAGGCACAAGTAAGCTGCACCAGATCTTGTTTATATGATACATACATCGATACAAAGCAGATTCAACTTGATCTAAATCCCAAGCACATAACTCGAAGATTTTACCAATAAACCCAAGTGGGTCCGGTCTGCGAAGTCGAGTCGGGGTCTGCGAAATCTGGGCACGTGGTCCGGGCGTGAGGCTAGTTGCGGGTGGTGCGAGATGGGCAGATCTAGGTTGAGCCGAGTTGGTGGTGCCTCGAGCGGTGGGTCCGAGTGGTCAGGTTTGTGCGAGGCAGGCACGACCAGGCTCGGTGCGACTCGGGGTCTGCTAAATCTGGGCACGTGGGCCGGGCGCGAGGCTAGTCGCGGGTGGTGCGAGATGAGCAGATTAGGGTTGAGCCGAGTTGGTGGTGGCTCGAGCGGTGGGTCCGAGTGGGCAGATCTGTGCGAGGCGGGCGCGACCAGGCTCGGTGCGACTCGAGTGGGTCTGCGGTGGGTTCGGTCGTGGTGGCTCGGATACGGCGCGGTGTGGGTTAGATGGTGGTAAGGTGGGTGTGGGCAAGAGGAAGAGAGAGAGACAGTGGAAAGCTTTAGACGACAGGGTTCATATATTGTGAAATCCTCTTCAAATCCACTTTAACGTCCCACTTGTGTATCTGAAAGGGCAGCTTTTAATTTTCATCATTATAGGTTTTTCAAAGCCTCTTCACATACTCTTCAACGTTCTATCAATCACATCCTCTTCATATTAAGATGTTTTAGCTTTTTTTATTTTAGGGGCTTAAAAATTAGCATTCAATGACAAGAATGCTAACTTTTAAATAGATATAGATAATAGATGGTTGTTTTTAATGCTTAATAGAAATATAAATTGAACTATGTTGAAAATTTAACGTGAAGATATAAGAGTTATATAACGATATGAAAATGAGGACTTATTAATTGATTAATATGTAGTAATTGTATATAATTGTGAATCAAAAACTTTGTATATTATATAGAAGATTATATATTATTGATATAATTGTTAATATATGAAATTGTCGCTTTAGTACTTTTCGGATTTGAGAAATTGTTTAAATTTTGGGCTAAATAAATAAGGCAAGAAATGAAAAAAAAACAATTCATATTTAAAAGTTAGCATTCAATGACCTACAATGCTAACTTTTAAATATATATAGATGGTTGTGTTTCATGCTTAATATAAATATAAATTGAACTATGTTGAAAATTTAACGTGAAGATATAAGAGTTATACAATGATATGAAAATGAAGACTTTTCAATTGATTAATTTGTAGTAACTGTATATAATTGTGAATCAAAAACTTTTTATATTATATAGAAGATTATAGATTATCAATATAATTGTTAATATATAAAATTGTCACTTTAGTACTTTTTGGATTTGAGAAATTGTTTAAATTTTGGGCTAAATAAATAAGGCATGAAATGAAAAAAAAAACTAATTCATCTTTAAAAGTTAGCATTCAATGACCTAGAATGCTAACTTTTAAATATATATATAGATGGTTGTTTTTCAAGCTTAATAGAAATATAAATTGAACTATGTTGAAAATTTAACGTGAAGATATAAGAGTTATACAACGATATGAAAATGAGGACTTATTAATTAATTAATATGTAGTAATTGTATATAATTTTGAATCAATTTTTTTTATATTATATAGAAGATTATATATTATTGATATAATTGTTAATATATGAAATTGTCATATTAGTATTTTTCGGATTTGAGAAATTGTATAAATTTTGGGCTAAATAAATAAGGCAAGAAATGAAAAAAAAAAATTCATTTTAAAAGTTAGCATTCAATGACCTAGAATACTAACTTTTAAATATATATATAGATGTGGTAAAATAGAGTACTATCCAAGAATGCAAATGGTCATTTATACAACCATTTTTTGTCTTGCAACTAACGTATTTCATATTATCAAGAACTGTTAAAGCAATAGTTGTATAAATAGACAAAAGTCTATGTTTAGGTTCCTCTTAATACAAAAAACTATTGTTGAGATTTGAATATGAATCTATACATTAGAGAATATATTGCACCTGTACATGGACACATGGTCAAAAAAACTATTGTAATTATTATGAAATATATTGCACATGGTCATTTATACAACCATATTTAGTTCCTCTTAATAATATATTTTTATTTATTTTTAATTAATATGAAATAGGTTGGTAAACATATATACTTCGTATAAAAAAACTATTGTTGAGATTTGAATATGAATCTATACATTAGAGAATTAGTACTATAATTTTCACTGTGTTGCGATGATTTTTTAGATATTACAAAACTATATTATTAACAATCAAATTTAAACAAACGACAAAACTAAAAAAGAAAATTTCTATTTCAAACCTTGTTTTGAAAAGATTTTATTGGATAATATTTATTTTGAGATTTTTTATAGAAAATATTTTATTTAGGATAACAATTTCTTAAAAAAAAAAAACCTTAACATTTAGAAAGAACGGATAATCAAATGACCTTATCATTAATCATCAAATGACCTTATCATTAATCATCGCTATTAACCGGATTAAGTTCTCTATAGTGCAATGCACGACATGCTAATTGAACTCATTGCTTCACTTTTAAATTTACCTCAAATTAGTTGATAAACCACTGAAGATCATTCAGATCTATCAAGCTCAAATTATGGATCGATGTTTGATTTTCTATCCATATTTCGAAGCATTATTTGATACACAAAAGTAAAATGATATCATTGATATTAGCAAGTATATTTCGAAGCAAGTATGTTTAATGTGGATGATATACTGTAAATACCAAATGCCTTCGAAATTTGGTTTTAACAGATTTATTAGAACCATCTCAGACAAATAACAGAATTAATCATCCAACCTTATCTTCTTTCTCTTTTCTTGATCATTTCTCAATCTCTATTTATGCACGAAATCCAACTATCAGTGAAATACTAATTAAGTCCAACACATGCATATATCTATAATCATTCATTTGATAAACATATAATAAACTTGTTCAAATAATGTAGAAAAGAATTACAAATGCTGAATCTAAACTTACAAAATGATGCAAATGATTTTATGTATATACTCCCTCCGTCCCATAATATAAGCCCCATTTGGGAACGCGTCACTGTTCACCGTTAAAGCTTCGGTTTAAGATTTCTTCCAATATATAAGAAAAAACATAGTCATGTGGGGTCTTGTTTGATTCGTCTCAACGAGTACTTTAATAATATCAAAAAATTATAATTTTTAAGGTTATGTAATTAGAGATATTAACGATACAAAACCCGCCTTGACGGATATGCCCAGGTCAAATGGGGATTATATTTTGGGACAGAGGGAGTATGATTTAATAAATTCTTAACTTATTTCACATCACCCATATTTTTTTATATGAGTAATTCAACAAACCATTTTGCTCACAAATGAGATACATCAAATGTTCTGATTAATCGTATTTATCCAACTATCTAAAAAAAATAATGAATGTGGGTAACAAAACAAACAATTATGAACTTGTGTACATATGTTTCAAATTCTTTAAAATATTTCACACACTTTTCAAATTCATCTGCTTACCTTCATCAAAATTTGTCATTTTTACAAACTTAAATTTAACGGTACATATTCATAATCCACCCAAAAAGTTATTTACGTACCTCGATCAAAATTCTAACATGTCCCTTCTTTGTGTAAAGTAATCTTCCGATCAGAACTCTATTTGCAGTTCTCCACCTTTTTTTTGAAGATAAAAAACCAACCTTGAAATTTTCAAAAAACATAAAAACTTTGTCTTACGTAGTAACATTCTTTGCATCACTAATAAAAGAAAATCATAGGAGATCCATACTATTCTAAATTTCATTTCATATAAAAGACAGAAGAGGGTAAAATCAATCAATGTATCTTACAATTTCCATAGCAAATATTTATGTAGAGTTACAAATACAATAACTTAGCATGGATGATAGAGAATTTACCAAAAATGAGAGCAATAACAAGCTTGTTGGGATACAAAACCTTGTCAATACTAATCTATCTATATATATTTAAAAGTTAGCATTCTAGGTCATTGAATGCTAATTTTTAAAGACAAAATCAAAGGCTTAAATAGGCCTAAAGGTATAGTTTGCATATAGGGTTAGTTTATCACCCTTAGTATATAATATGTTAGATTTTCCGATCGGTTTTTACTCTAGGGTTTATAAAACAATATAAAATACATAAGTATAATTATAGGCTACTTTGTAATCTAAGTAATTAATTTTTCTTTGTTTATTTTAATATACCATAGCATAATTATGTGTATATATAAAAATGAGCACTATTTGTAAGTAATTATTCCCTCTCCACACACTCTTTTTCCAGTTAAATTTTGCCTCTACGTACGGACTACTCTTTAGGTTATGACTCATTTTTTAACCTAAATCTCAATTAGTGATAGTTACTACATACTGTATACGTTATATTTTGCTCTCATTTACTCCTATTTTAATATTATCCAATTACTACATGTAACTCCCGTATTTAGTACACGGTGAATGGTTGGTAACAAATTATAGTTAAGATGTCTAAGCGGTTATATGTCAAAATGGCTTCACTTTCCAAGTAACATTTTTCATCTATAAAATGACAAAAATGGTGGTATTCCGCTCATTTGCTCTGAACATCCATCATCTCATTCTTCTACATGGAAATTACCTTTAGAAAGCCATATAGTGAAGCTTGGGAGATAGTGGGCAACACCTTAAAAAGACATGATCATTGAAGTAAGCATAATTATTAAGTTAAAGATGTGAATGAGGATTCCCAATTTTCGATGATGCAAGTATATATTCACCTCACGGTAAACTATCATTGATTATATGTATTTGGATCTCTCTTGTAGTCTACAATACTTACATATATCGGTTTAAATTTATTAATATAATTGTCTTTTGATCGAGATAAGTTAATTTTATGTGAAGATGTCAGAGAATTGGATAATCTAATATCACTATTGAGGCATCGATTATTTACATCATGCACCGATAGCTTTCACTAGAAGGAGGACAAAGACAATCGATTTAGGATGACTGATTGTTAGTAACGAATAAAGCAAACTATTTTATGGACGATGTAAACCCTTCAACTATTGGTAGCATAAATTCAATTAGGTTTGTATTTTTAGTTCCTTTTTTGTACTAAATCGTTTTAGGTAGGTGTGTTGTTATTTTGGTTAAAGATGATTTTTATTGTTCTATTTTATACATATTCATTTTACACTCATCATGTATATATACTAAAGCTGGCCTCATTTGTGTTGGTCTAGAGGAATTAATCAAGGATGAAAGCCGAAATAATAGACATGTACTCACTCTCACATATGAAATGTACAAGGAAGAAGTTATGAATTATAATTTCGCTAAGAAGAGTAAGCATGTACCGATAAAATAACTAATGTACTTTTATATAAAATGTAATAAGGTTTAAGAATATGCAGAGTCACCAATTATTTATATTACTCCGTATTTAATAAGAATAGGAAGTAATGACTAATATTTATTAATTAAAATGATATATATCATAGCATTTTAATCACCAATTATTTAGATTAAACTTCTACCCAAAATAAAAAAATAAAAATTGTACTTCGTACAATCATAGCATTTTATACCTAAAATACTTAGATATTACATTTCTTTTGTCAAGACTTAGATATTACATTTAAATCCATATCAAACAATATATCGTCTAAGATAAAACATGAAACAACAATCCATATATTAGAAACTCAAATTTAAACCGTGACACTACATATACACAAAAGGCCCGTGCGAAGCACGGGCTTCGATTTCTAGTTTCTTTAAATCAATATATACTATAATTTTGTCCTAGGAGAAAAGATTGAAAAAATAGGTAGGAATAGGCTTGATACTAAATGCATATGCAATTAATGTTTGGTTAAAATAATTTTCCAATTTCGCTCTTTCTAAGTTGTAATTGCCTGATGTGAAGTATTAAGTGCTATCTTAATTTCAATCAATTTTCCAATTTTCCTCTTTCTAAGTTGTAATTGCATGCTGTGAAGTATTAAGTATTATCTTAATTTCAATGATAATATTTGCAAGTCAACGCATGGCCATTACAATACACAACTGGATTAAGGCAAATGTAACGGACATATATTTACAGGCCATTACAACACATTACTGCTTCAATGCAAAGTTAACGGGCAAAGGTAAACCACTCCTGGCCGTTACAACTCAGCCCTCATTCAAGGCAAAGGTAAATGTCGCACAATAAACCTCCTTATATGTTAAGAATTCTTGCATTAGAGCCACCCTACGAGAGCCACATTTCCAACACCAAGATTGAAATGGATTCAAGTTCTTCAAAAAATACCTCCATCTCTAGCTCCTCCAAAAAAGCCATCCGGAAGGGGACGATGAAGGCGATCAATGATTTTTTGGCTTCTTCGTAAGTCCCATTTTCTGAGCTTGCTGTCAAGGTGGACTGCACTATGAAGGCGATGATGATCCGCAAGTGGGATGCCACGACCCTGCAAAAATATTATATAAGCACCGATTACATCTTGGCCGACCATAAGGTAGTAACAAATTGTTTTTGCTCACTTCACCCACCCTCTTAGATGGCTGTCGTGCTTACATTATTCGCCTTGTGCGCCAGGGAGGCATTATTCACTACATGGCCAGGGCGAACATCAGCCATTGCTTCACGGGCAAGCTTTTGGTGGGAGAGGTTTACGCCATCAGTAGCTTCACCGTTGCCCAGCCGAAGCCCAAGTATCGCCTCCGTAACGATGACCCATTTGTATTACACTTGGAGGGCAACACTATTTTCCGACATCTTCACTGCTCACCGGAAGGATTTACCAAGTATCCGCTCCAATTGGTGCCCATATAGGATCTCGAGGACAACGGCTCAAAGTTCCTCATAGGTCAGTGTTACTTCAACTATTTATTATTCCCCCTTCTGTTGAAACATCCTAAATAGACCACAGTTCAGGTACTTTAACACCACGTTAGGAAATGCAGAGAAAGGAAAATTCAAAAAGGCATGAATTCTGAGACACTTCACCCACACATAATCAACACTCATAACACAAAGCACTAAAACACCACACGTCTACATTAGATTTGTAGGTATATGAATAGATGAACTAAAATAAATGTAGCAGTGCAACACCATTAAACTGAAATTAGAGGAAAGAAGACTTCGGCATTGCGCAATTGAACTGAAATTAGAGGAAAGAAGAGATTGAGACTGTGCAGTTCACCTAAAATCATAGGAAAGCAGAGACGAAACTGAACCTCAATAAACTACAAGAATGGAACATAAAATTTTCCAATACAGAGAACTAACATGGTTGTTCAAAATCAAATCTAAAAAGAAGCTACACAGGATGTCAAAAGAGAAAAAATACAGAGATAAAAATGAAAAAATGAATTTGTAGTTTGTTCCCTAGCATTTCTCAATGCATCTCAGCAAACAAAAAAATATAGACATTAGAAGTTAGACCAAAGAGATATGAGATTTTTCTTCCACATATGCTAGCCTATTTACCTCATAGTAATAGTGTAAACCAAAACATTCAACATCAACAAGTTACATGAAAGACCATGCACACTTGTGTTGAATGATATGGCAAAACATAGTTCATCATATTTTGAGTGGAATATGACAATTACAACAAAAGGATAAAGTAATGTATGATAATTTACAAGCTAAATATATTAGGGAAAATATTCTTTCATTCACAATAACTAAGACAATGAAGTTTCATGTTTCCAATTTCAAGGGTTTTCCAGATTACTAAGAACCTTCAAATTAGCCATACTTAATGAAGTCCGGAAGATAGAGCAGCCAACTTCCCATGAACAATTTCAATATAGACAAGGCAATACCTGAGGAGGATGTAAATCAATTGTTAATGTTGTTACCTATGTATATGTAACCCAACAACTACTATAGTTATACTATCAAACGGTTTGAGAGGCATGCTTGACAAAGTGTAACCTAACTCAAAATCTATTGCGCTCAAATTATCCTTTTTCCTTCTATAAATCCCTTCAGTAACAAATTTTTCCTCGGCATCTTTTGAAACTATTTGGGGGTGATTGCAATCAGGAGAAAGAAACGAGAGTGGAAAACAATACTAGGAGTACCACATAGAATTGCCTGAAATTTTAGGCCGATCTATGTAAAAAAGAACGAGAACTGTAAAACCCAGAAATCGTAGTTTTGGGAGAAAGAACGAGAATTGTAAAAAAAAAAAAAATTTCAGGCCGATCCGTTCAACTCCTCCATATTTCCAGAACACGCGCTCCAATTCCCACAAGCGGGTATCGTACCTGAAGTTCCCGACGAAAACAGATCTCATCCTTTCCGGCTTCGAGCATCAAGCACCAGGAAAAAATCAAGCAGGAACCCTATTGAACACTATAAAAATTCTACTAATCCACTTCCAGTACCATCAAAGAAGGATATTCCTAACACTATACCTTCGAATTTCCTGACGGGAGAACTCCTTATTTCTCTCTTTCACAGATGAACACCTCACTTGACGCCTTCTTGAGGACCAAACAAAGCTTTCGAGAATTCTTTGGGAATCGGCCATAGATCTCCCCATTCTTCTTTCCAGTTGAAATGAGAACGGCATATGCCCTCTCACAGAGAAGGGTGAAGCAATGGTAGGGTTTCAAAGGCTTCTAGAGCACGAGTCAGTGACCACCATCCTACACTTAACTTTAAAGTACTACCTATAATCATTCAATTTAAATATCACCGCATAACTTAAGTAATTTTCCCTTTTTGGTCAAACTATATCTTAACTCAATTCGAGTACTAATGTTGTTAACTTGGGTTCGCTAACGATTAATAATAGCATAAAATAATACCATCCTTTAACAATATTCCCTTAATACTGTAATAGATAAAAACAAAGCCCAAAAACTTACTCAAATATTTTGCAAACGGAAACTTGGACTTAGTTCATTTCATGCAAAACTATATATCTTTTTATACTGTTATATAATAAATTTCATACAGTAATGATATATCCTACATAATATAAAATAGACAATGTGTAAAATGCGCTTCTCAGTAATGTACTGAATCAATATTTTTAATGTTATAAGAGAATAATTTGACCAACGTAAATAATGAATAGCACATACTTGTAGACTTGACGCCTGGGCCGGGTTCGCTAATGTCAGGTCGGGTTCGGGTAAACGGGCTCGGGTCGTCCGGGCTTGGGTCATCCATGCCTGCTAACATGTTAGAGTCGGGCGGAATGGGTTTGTGTTGACCGAACGGGTTGAAGGTAACCATCCTCACATGAGTCATATTATGATTAATCCCAAGTAGTAAATTCATGATGTTGTACAAAATGAGATTGTATACTTTTTAAAAATACTATTTCAAATTATTAAATAAAAGAAAAGTGAAGCGATGAAATAACGGGGACCGTTGAGCTCAGATCCGCTATTCGGGTCTGATCACATCCTTCGAGTTTGGCGTCGAGCCCTTTCAGTATAGTACCATCTTCACCCACTGACTTCCAGGCCACGTCTCAAACCAAAACCACCGGGACGGGTCAAGTTATATTTGGACAAGCAAATTAGGCTCCATGTTGTACATAGACATTTAATAATTCCATGCCCTATTCCAGACTGATGTGCCTCCTTTGTGCCAGATGTTGTAGGGTGTCCTATTAATATCGGGGCGATGAAAACTACTCCTATAGGTGCTCAACTACTCGAGTGCCACCTCATTAACGAGAGGTAAAGCTTACATGTTTCCCCTTTTCATGCCATCCATCACATACTTCAAGCAAATGTAGCACATACCCTGCGTTTGGCCCCTATCATACGCACATGGGAAACACGATCAAGGTGTCCATGTGGGGTGGTACATGTGATGACTTTCTTGAGTGCAACAAGCGGGGCAAGACCCTATATATTGTTGTTTTTACCTCCATGAACGTGCGACAATGGAATGGTACTGTATCCCTCTTCCAATTGATTATCAGTTTATATGTCTGCATACCAAACAACCAAAGGAAAACGACAAGACATCGTTCAAGCGTGCATCAGCAACTCGCCTATTTGGAGTCAATGCCAATTACTCACGTTAACAAAAAACATGAGGGTCAATGACCAACAGGCCAATGTCGAGATTGACATCCACAAACAACAATTCAACAACTGGATTCAAAAGATCGGGGATGGAAATGCTAAAGCAATAGCTCTAGACAATGAGGAGGAAGAAACATGGACTGAGATCCCACAAGAGTTCACAATCGCACCAGGGGAAAACCCGATTGAGCAACTAATTGACAAAGTCTTTCCAGATTTCGTAGCGAATGAAACCAACCCGTCGTACATCCAAGACATGGCTATCCTGACCCCCTTAAACGAAGATGCAGATCAGATAAACAATTATATGTTCAAACGTCTGCACGGACAAATGAAGACATACAAAAGCGCGGATGAGATTTGCAAGGCATCTACCGATGTGGTTGCACAAGAGCATTTGTACCCATCCGAATTCTTAAACAGCCAGGATATCCCCGGTACATTGCGCTAACATTTCCATACACTATGCCTAATAAGTTATTAAATCAACAACGAATGAAAATAACATGGAAACCAAATTACAGGAATCCCACCACACACGCTGGAACTGAAGAAAGGGTTGTCAGTAATGCTTCTAAGGAATGTCAACCTGTCACAAGGGCTGTGCAACGGCACCCAACTCATCATTACACATTTGGGGGAGTAGGTTGTTGAGGCTTAGATTATAACAGGCACGTGTGTAGGGAATGAAGTACTAATTCCTAGGATAACACTAAGCGCCACCCAATCAAAATGGCCATTCGTAGTGAAGCGTCGTCGATTCCCACTAAAAGCTTGCTATGCTATGACTATCAATAAAAGTCGGGGGCAATCACTAAAACATGTGGGGTTGTACTTACCAAGGCCAGTTTTCTGCCACGGTCAGCTTTATGTGGCAATATCTCGAGTGGCAGACCCACAAGGACTCAATATATTGTTACTACACACGGGGAAAAAGTCGTCTAACTACACACGGAATATAGTTTTCCGTGAGACATTCAACAACTTGGTTACCGAAATGAATGTAAGTACTAAAACACACTTTTTATAATAATACAAAACCCGAAAAAATCTATAAATCTTTGAGAAATGATTAGAAAGCAAGATTTTGACGGCAAAAAACGCCTTCTTGGTGCACACTGTGACCAACATGTTATAACGCTTTTAATAAAACTTGCTCAAATATGTTACCTCATGTTCCAGGTCTAGCACCACAAGGTATTATACATTTGGCACCATTGGAAAGCATGAAGTGCATATCAAACGGTCTAGCAAACATGAGGTACGAGAAAACATTATTTTCATCAATCATGCGCTTTGAGGGTCGTTTGGTGCTCAATAATTAAAATAGCTATATAAGAATATCTTCATTGGTTTAACCAAATCGACTTCTACTATTGCAGGGTTTGGGGCTTCGGATATTCCTCAGTTGCTTCATTGGCCAGCTATCAAGGGGAACGACATGCACTTTAAAACGGGTGCATTGCTAAAGGGGACTCCAATTACCAACCAAACGAGCCCCCAACAAACATAAAATATGCACGGGGCTCCGATTACTAGTAGCTAAATGAAATTTTCTTCTACAAATCGCATAAATGAGGTTCAGAATAGAGGGATTACGTACATGATGTACATCAAAGATACTATATTTAATTAGGTGTTGTTATTGTACATTAAGGTGGGTAATTTGTAACCGATATAATATACTTAATTGGACGTGGTTAATTTGCGCAATTACGTGAACGCTTTTACGTGACCGGTGATCTTCTTAATTTGAGCGTTTCATTTGCCTACAGTACAATTGCCCAATTATATCGTGATGAAGAGTCAACTGGTTCAACCAAAGACGTTTTAGATTATGCATAAAGGAGCTTAATGTAGGACCTATAAATTTAAGAACCATATAAGATTATAAATTGCATAAAATATAATGAAAAATCAAAACAACTATCGAACGATGATCGGAAAGTTCCGGCGCAGAGTCGAGACTGGATCTCTTTTTTTAATTCTGAAATCGCCCCGTATTGTGACGGTTCCGTAGCGATCCGAATCCGAGGATACAACTGCAAACAATCGTCTGAATCGCACAACCGATGATCAGAAGCGTACGAACCAATTCTGTGTTATACTCTCAGACTCGAAAAAGGAGAGAAGGGATGAAGAGCTTTCAGTGGAGTGGATTGCTGTATTTTTTGATGATAAGAATGAGGTGCAGAGGGCTCCTTTTATAGCCTCTGGTGGAGGTAGTTCAACCCACTAACTCAGTGGAGAAGAAGGAGGAGTCTGTTGAAGTGTTCAACAGAGTGGAGGAGAGAAACGAGGAAGACTTGAGAACAGGTCAAGGCTGCAACTGCCCCGGACTGGGTCAAAGCACTTCTGGATCGGCCCAAAAAATATAGCGTTGGCTGGCCAGCCCAAGCTATGTATTGGGCCCAAGGCCCAATCCGATCCAACCCAACCCGGCCCAGCTCGGCTCGGCGCGCGTGTGGTCTTGATGAGCTAGGTCATCTCTCCATTACACATGGGTGGTGACCCAAGGCCACAACCTTGGATCCAATTTCCTAGTATATATACTAGTGAATGTTCCTCCAAACTTCCAATGTGGGATACACATTTTCATCTCAAATTGTCCCAAGTTATGCACTTCATGTAACCAACTTTGGGCCTCCATTTCTCATTCAAACGGAAATCATTTTTACCATATGAGTACATTACGACAATGTGCTCGCGGAGACGAAGCCAATGCTTCCATTTTCCGGTGTTGTCATTGGCCGGAGCCCACCGGAATTGTGCCCGGAAAAGTTATCGGCGCCACATTTAAAAATGAGTTCCAACAATCCCCCACATGAATAGAAATGATTCTAAACATATGTTAAAAGATAGAAAGACTTTTGAGAGTACAGTCGAAAAATCACTGCATCTGGGCTGGTAGCGTTTTTCAGCCTTGAACCACCCATAGTGAGTAGCTATCGGATTTACTCGACCAGGTAGTGAACATGATGTCTTGAACCACCCGGGCTTTGATGTAAACCGAAACAACAACTATCACACAGTTTCATCTTCTCACAGAACCAGGTTCTCTTATTGTGTTCATTTTGGCCTTGCACAACCCTGGTTATTCATGAGTGAACTTGGAGAATGTAGCCTCTCTTCATTCTCCTAGAAACGGCACCATTTCACACTCATAAGGTGATTGACCATAAAGAGTATCTTGTCATACCCCACTTTTATTTCAAAGCTACGGAATCATTAAAAGTCAAGCTTAACCTTAACTCATACATGTAGCATTGTTCATCATCCTAGGAACTAGGAGGAGAACTGAGTCTCCCAGTGCTCATCTAGATTCAACTTGATTTAGTTTTCCCTTTGAACCTACATCTTGGGATCTCCAGTCACGTAGGTGGGGTTTTCCATCAAGAATCCTCTTTGGTCATAGGCTTTAAACCCATTCCTCTTGATGATTTGACAACTTGATCTCATGATAAACCCTTAGTAAATGGATCCGCTAGGTTGTCAGCCGATTTGATATAATCTATTGAGATTATACCATTCGAGAGTAGTTGTCTAATGGTTTTATGTCGTCTTCTTATATGATGTGATTTACCATTGTATAAACGACTCAGTGCCCGAGCTATAACCGATTGACTATCACAGTGTACACCTAATGCTGGCACTGGTTTATCCCACATCGGGGTATCTTCCAAAAAATTCCGAAGCCATTCAGCTTCCCCTGCTGCTTTGTCTAAAAGAATGAACTCAGACTCCATAGTGGATCTGGCCAATAGTGTTTGTTTGGAAGATTTCCATGATACTGCTGCACCACCAAGTGTAAATACATATCCACTTGTGGATTTTGAGTTTCTGGAATCAGATATCTAGTTGGCATCATTGTATCCTTCCAGAACTGTTGGGTATTTGCCATAGTGCAGCCCATAACTTTGAGTATATCGCAAGTAGTTCAATACTCTAGTTATTCCTTTTCCAGTGTTTGTGACCTAGATTACTTGTGTAGCGACTTAGTACATTTACTGAGTGCGCCAAGTCAGGTCTTGTGCAATTGGTCAAGTACATGAGACTTCCAATCACACGTGCATATTCCAATTGTGACACTGCATCCCCCGAGTTTTTAGTCAAGTGGAGATGGGGGTCCACGGGACTTTTTGCAGTCCCACTTGAGTAGTTCTTGAATCTCTCAAGTACTTTTTCAGCATAGTGAGCTTGAGATAGGATAATTCCTTCAGAATGTCTAGTGATTTTGATCCCTAGTATGACATCTGCTAGTCCCAAGTCTTTCATGTCAAACTTCCCACTAAGCATGTTCTTAGTTCGGTTGATCATGTCTTTATTGCTTCCAATAATAAGCATGTCATCTACGTACAAACACATCAAAATATATCCATTTGGAGTGTTTTTGAAGTAGATGCATGATAAGTGCTATTTTGTAGCGCATATCTGGGGGTTATTACCAGGTTTGAGGCGTCATTTGGATGGATTTAGAGCCCAATCGTGGATTATGGAGTTAGAGTGGAGAAGTGAAGAAATCATGGGATTTATAGAGGTTTGAAGTGTATTGAAGAGTAGAAGAACAATGTGCTGAATTCAAATGGTTCTTTCTCTCTACTCAGATGTCCAAATGAAGTGATTCTAATTCGAGGAGTTAGATCTTGAAGTCTACTACAAGTCCTCAAAATATGAGCGCAATCCGAGTTGGGAATCAAAAGTTATGTCATTTTTACGGAAGTGTCGCAGAAGCTGAAAAAGGCACCGCCGCCCCGCGGTGGAACTCACCGCCCCGCGGTGTAACTTGACGCCCCGCGCCAATAGCCACCACGACCCGGCGGTGGATCTCAGAGAAGACTGACGCCCCGCGGTGGGCACGTAGCGCCTCGCGGCCAGAAGACTTTATTTCCTTATTTTTGCTGTTTCGGATTTCCTTATTTTCTATTATTTTATTTCCTTTGTTATTTTGCATTAGGTTAACTTTATTTTCCAAAGCCTATTTAAGATCTTTTCCAGGTCTTAGATAGGAGACTCGTTCTTTATTCTGCCTCCAGGGTTTTCAACCCATAGAGAGCTAAACACCTTTGTTCTGCTAGACGTTTGAAGCAATACAGTTGATTCGGTTGTGAGATTTCTATTCCTTGTTCTTATTCTTATGTGTGTTGGTTTGATTCTCTTGGTTATATTGATTATGGATTTATCATTGTTCTTCATAGTCTGGCCAGCTAGGTTGAGTAATATTTATCAATTGCTAGGATTGCATATAGGGGTTCCGAGTGCATATCTAGTAGCAAACACAATTGTGCATATAGGGGTTTCGAGCGTACAATTGTGAGTGAGAGTCAGTTGCATGCGAGTATTAATATGTCTTTCTATTTGCATGTATCCTATATCCTTGTGTGCATTGCTATTGCTGTGTTAGTGGTAAAGTATACCGACAACTGTGAGAATCAGAGGTATTTTACCATTGGCATAGTGATAAGTCTATCGACAATTGTGAGAATCGATAGTGCTTAAGATCAGGATGGGAACAAACATAAGAATAGTTAAAGAACTTGGATTGAATAGATTTCAGTGATCAACTTATATCTATGTATTGTGGATCTCGTTCTAGTGGAAATTTCCCCATTCATATTCTCAAGTCAACTAAACCTGTTTACTTTGCTCTGTTTGATACTCAAAACCCCCCTTGTTACCTTGCATGCTTATAAACACATAGATTAATTACTTCCTCCCTGTGGGATCGACCCTTGCTTGCCTCTACTACTTGTTTAGGTTTGTTAGGATTATTTTGTTTAGGTGTCACGACAACGCCTTATCAAATTGGCGCCGTTGCCGGAGAGGCAAGTTTTGATTTTTCTGTGTGTTTGTTCATGTGTGTGTGTTACTTTGGTGTGGACCTATCTTACGGTCCACGCCCGTGCTACTGACTTTTGTTTTCCCTTTTTGATTTTTGTTACAGATATGGATTCCTGGGGAGAGCCGCAATATGACCCATACTAATACTCATACACTCTAGGGTGGAGGAATCACCCCAATCCGAGTTATGGGAGCCCTCAATATCATCCATATGATTATGACTACCAGGAGTTCTACCCGGAGCCATAATCTTTCTACCAGCAGGGTGCTCCACAACAGTACAATCCGGCATACGAGCATAGCCCACCAATGTCCAATCCAAATTTGTCAACTGAAGAGATGCTCAGGAACTTGACTCAACACTTCGCCATTCGTGCTCAAACCAGAGAGTCAAGCATCAAGAATATAGAAAGGCTGGTGGACCTCGTCCAAGCTTCTTCTCAGACTACTGAGTCAAGTGTCAAGAATATAGTCAGGCAGGTGGACTAGATGGCGGAGGCGATTATACGGATCGAGGCAAGGAGGTCGGGAAATCTATCATCTCAAACGGTAGTAAACCCGAGGGAAAATGTTCCTCCTAGTGCTGAAGAGGAGGACGAATATGAGATGGAGAACATCACCCACCGCCCCGCGTCACCTCTTACCGCGACCCGGCATGAAGTCCCAGTTATCTCACCGCCCCGCGGCGAGACTGACCGCGACCCGGCGGCGAGCCTCAGTAACTCCACCGCGACCTCACCGCCCCGCGGCAATGACCACCGCCCCGCGGTGGACGGAGTGCTTTCCTGTGAGATTTCGCCGCGACCCAACATCCAAAATTCCATTTTTGCTGATGAGGTTTGGGTAGATCCTTACGGGGTTGAATGGCCGGTAATTTCGGAAGAGGAGTACTTTTTGAGATATGAGGAGGAGTGGAGCGACGATGAGGAGGAGAGCCACGATCACGGAAATACTCCTGAGACAACCATTTCTCTCGAAAATACCCCGGCAGTCCCCGATCCTCTGGAGGCTGCCTATGATGAGTTTGTGCGTCTCAACTCCTTTTCGCTTGTCGCGCTGAAACCCGTTACACCCTCCCCTGAAGCTCTGAAGGACACCCAAAAGGTGGGGAGCGACAAAGGCTTATTTGACACCTTCAGTAGTTGCAAGGCAACCACCCCTTTGGTCCATCTGGCAGACAACACCCCTCGCTGCAAGGAAATGTTAAAGGTGTTGGGCTTGATCAAAAAGAAACCGAAGGGGGAGCACAAAAAGGAGGCCTTGATTCAAGCGGTGAATTTCTTTATGCTGGATACGGGGCAGGACATACATGTAGCCTCTGAGATGCTGGGTAGAC
The DNA here is from genome assembly GCA_027886185.1 of Rheum nobile. NCBI lineage: Eukaryota > Viridiplantae > Streptophyta > Magnoliopsida > Caryophyllales > Polygonaceae > Rheum > Rheum nobile. Next base: position 1,472,561 of record WOAB01000497.1, on the reverse strand, counting down.
CATTTCGAAAGATGGCAAGTGCATTCATGGGTATGCACAACGGTCCACCCACAAACAATTGCACAAGATTGGGGGTCACGCTCAACATAGAGCACCCAAAGAGGCACCCCTAGATCCAGATCCCAGGTGCTCAGTTGCTATGAGCAACCCAAGTTGAGAAGATGGAGTAGTATGTCAAGCCATGACAATAAGTAAGGCGCTGTCCGGGAGGCAACCCGAGGTATGTTTTTCTTTTTCCTTGTTTTTCTTTCTTTGTTCTTACATTTTTCTTTAGTATGTTTTTGCTTTATTTTTGTTCTTGTTTTTTTTTGTCTCCGACTAACCTGCAGGAAAGAGACTCATGCCTATTGAAGAAGGTGTTTACCACCAATGTAAGTCTCTTCCTTCCCTACACTAAGTCACCCCCCAAAAAAAACCTTAAACAGGGGGCGAAAAAAAAAAGTTCTACCGAAGGCCAGCTGTCCAGAATCCCCATGGATATGGTGCGCATCATGTTGTCAAGGAGGATACACTTACCCCACACATTATTTGACAACGATGATGGCCATGCATTCAGCAGCTGAGGAGGAGGAACACTAGAGCCCCCACCATGATTCTATCTGGGCTCCACCATGTGTTCCTAGAAGGCCGTGCAATCCTACTATCATTGTTTTACCACTACTCACCAAAGTGGTTCCCTTTTGGTTGCATGGTAGACGTAGATGATGATGTTATGAAGACACCCGCCCAACACCAGAGACCTGGGCATTTATTGAGAAGACCGCCAGCGACACCTACAGTGTCCAAGCAGCTTGGCGACGTTTGTGAGTTATTTTTTGCTTTTCCCTATGCTTCTATTCTTTTGTCTTTCATTACATTGAGGACAATGCAATGTTTAAGCATGGGGGAGAGTTTTATACTTGCTACGTCGCTGAGGAGAAAAATGAATTAAAAAATGAAAAAAAGCCAAAAATTGAAAAAAAGGCATACATAAAAATTCCTGGGATAGGTCGAAAACCCGAAAGGGCGGCCTAGGTAATAAGCAGGTGGCTTGGACCAGCATTAGGCTGGGGTAATATGTGGTCAAGAGTGACGTGAGCTTATGTGAGTACATTTATTGGAAAATGAAATGAGTGGCTTGGTGAAAACCCGAAAGGGCGCATTGGCAAAATGAGCAAAAAAGAAGAAGAGTGATTTTAGGATTTCTCATTATTCTTGGCGAGGCGTCATAAGAAGAGGAGTTATAAGGAGGATTCAGATAGGTCACTCTGGAGAGATAAGAAGATAGATGGGAGACTAGGATTAGAATTTATTCACTCTATGGTGTTTGGGATAAGCTTGGGAGAAGTACTTTGCTTTCCTTTTAGCTTGATTGTGTGGGGTGTTGAGATTTTTGATTTGATGTTTTAGTCTATTGTGCTGTGCTTATTTGTATGGTTGCCTGTAGTTTATTGTTTGGTATGATTCTTGGAGGTTGAGTTTTCTATACTTCCTGAAGCCTTGGGGATTGATTGAAGGAGTAGGTTTACTTTAGCTTACTCGAGGACGAGCAAGGTTTAAGCATGGGGGATTTGATAAGTGTTATTTTGTAGCGCATATCTGGGGGTTATTACCAGGTTTGAGACGCCATTTGGATGGATTTAGAGCACAATCGTGGATTATGGAGTTAGAGTGGAGAAGTGAAGAAATCATGGGATTTATAGAGGTTTGAAGTGTATTAAAGAGTAGAAGAACAATGTGCTGAATTCAAATGGTTCTTTCTCTCTACTCAGATGTCCAAATGAAGTGATTCCAATTCGAGGAGTTAGATCTTGAAGTCTACTACAAGTCCTCAAAATATGAGCGCAATCCGAGTTGGGAATCAAACGTTATGGCATTTTTACGGAAGTGTCGCAGAAGCTGAAAAAGGCACCGCCGCCCCGCGGTGGAACTCACCGCCCCGCGGTGGAACTTGACGCCCCGCGCCAATAGCCACCGCGACCCGGCGGTGGATCTCAGAGAAGACTGACGCCCCACGGTGGGCACGTAGCGCCTCGCGGCCAGAAGACTTATTTCCTTATTTTTGCTGTTTTGGATTTCCTTATTTTCTATTATTTTATTTCTTTTGTTATTTTGCATTAGGTTAACTTTATTTTCCAAAGCCTATTTAAGATCTTTTCCAGGTCTTAGATAGGAGACTCGTTCTTCATTCTGCCTCCAGGGTTTTCAACCCATGGAGAGCTAAACACCTTTGTTCTGCTAGACGTTTGAAGCAATACAGTTGATTCGGTTGTGAGATTTCTATTCCTTGTTCTTATTCTTATGTGTGTTGGTTTGATTCTCTTGGTTATATTGATTATTGATTTATCATTGTTCTTCATAGTCTGGCCAGCTAGGTTGAGTAATATTTATCAATTGCTAGGATTGCATATAGGGGTTCCGAGTGCATATCTAGTAGCAAACACAATTGTGCATATAAGGGTTTCGAGCGTACACTTGTGAGTGAGAGTCAGTTGCATGCGAGTATTAATACGTCTTTCTATTTGCATGTATCATATATCCTTGTGTGCATTGCTATTGCTGTGTTAGTGGTAAAGTATACCGACAACTGTGAGAATCAGAGGTATTTTACCATTGGCATAGTGATAAGTCTATCGACAACTGTGAGAATCGATAGTGCTTAAGATCAGGATGGGAACAACCATAAGAATAGTTAAAGAACTTGGATTGAATAGATTTCAGTGATCAACTTATATCTCTGTATTGTGGATCTCGTTCTAGTGGAACTACTTTCCCCATTCATATTCTCAAGTCAACTAAACCTGTTTACTTTGCTCTGTTTGATACTCAAAATCCCCCTTGTTACCTTGCATGCTTATAAACACATAGATTGATTACTTCCTCCCTGTGGGATCGACCCTTGCTTGCCTCTACTACTTGTTTAGGTTTGTTAGGATTATTTTGTTTAGGTGTCACGACAACGCCTTATCAATGCATTTGTCACATTCATTGATGCTGAAGCCATTTGACATCATTACATTGTCAAGTTTTTCATGCCACTGTTTTGGAGCTTGTTTGAGTCCATATAGAGACTTGACAAGTCTGCACACCTTGTGTTCCTGTCCAGGGACAACATACCCCTCGGGTTGTTTCATATATATCTCCTCTTCTAATTCTCCGTTTAGAAATGCAGTTTTCACATCCATTTGATGGATTTCGAGGTTTCGTAATGCTGCTATTGCTATTAGCATTCTGATTGAAGTTATTCTCGTAACCGGAGAATAAGTGTCAAAGAAATCCAAGCCCTCTTTTTGCCGGAATCTTTGCACCACAAGCCTTGTGCTTCTCTATTGAGCCATCGATTTTCAATTTTGTTTTGAAAATCCATTTGCACCCAAGTGCTTTACACCCTTGTGGCAAATTGACTAACTCCCATGTATGGTTTTGCATAATGGAGTCTATTTCGCTTTTTACTGCTTCCTTCCATGAAGGTGCATCAGGTGTAGACATGGCTTCTTTGAATGTTCTAGGCTCATTCTCTAAAAGAAATGCCGTTATGAACTCATGTCCAAAAGATTTATCCTTTCGAGCTCTTTTGCTTCGTCTAGGTTCATCTTTTTCCTCTTTTGTTTCATTTACAGAAGTGCCTGCTTCTCTTTGTTCACGAGTTCGTTTCGGATGGTCTTTATCCTTGCACGGAAACACATGTTCAAAGAAGGACGCATTCCTTGATTCCATTATTGTATTTGCACGTATGTCTGGTATGTCAGATTTATATACCAGAAACCGATAAACACTACTGTTGTATGCATATCCTATGAAAATACAATCAACGGTCTTAGGTCCATTTATGACCTTTTTAGGAGGTGGTACTGCCACTTTTGCTAGGCACCCCCACACTTTAAGGTATTTGTACGATGGTACATTACCTTTCCAAAGTTCGTATGGCGTCTTGCCAGTAACCTTATGCGGTATCTTGTTGAGGATATAATTGGTGGTAAGCAACGCTTCCCCCCACATGTTCTGAGGTAACCCAGATTCCTGCAACATTGCATTCATCATCTCTTTTAGAGTTCGGTTCTTTCGTTCCGTAACTCCGTTAGATTCTGATGAGTAGGGAGAAGTTGTTTGATGAATAATCCCGTGTTCTCTACAGAACGTGTTGAAAGGTTCATCATACTCGCCTCATCTATCACTTTAGATTATTTTTATGGTTTTACTAAGTTGGTTTTCAACTTCCAACTTATATTCCTTGAATTTTTCCAAGGCCTCATCCTTGCTTTTTAGCAAGTATACATAACAGTATTTTGTGCAATCATCGATAAAGGTCACGAAATACTTTTTACCGCCTCTAGTTTGCACAAATTTTTTAATCACACAGATCTGTGTGTATTAAACCTAGAGGTTCGGTTGTTCTCTCTACATGTGGGGATGGCATTTTTGTGAGTTTGGCCTGTACGCATACTTCACATTTGTCTTTACTTGATTTGCATTTTGGAATCAGGTTCATGTTAATTAGTCTTTGTATAGACTTGTAATTCACATGCCCTAATCGTTCATGCCAAATATTAAAAGACTCAACAACATAAGCAATAATTATTCATTGAAACATCGGTTACAACAGATTTTGGGATGACTGTCATTACATTCAATTTGACCAGTCCATCCTTTACATAACCCTTGCCCAAATAAACCCCATTCTTAGAGAGAACTAGCTTGTCAGACACGAACTTCACCGCGAAGCCGTTCTTGCTCAGCAAAGTGTCGGAGATCAGATTCTTCCGTATATCTGGCACGTGCATGACATTGGTGAGAGTCAGCTCCTTCTCTGAAGTCAGCTTCAACACCACTTTGTAGTGACCTTCGACCTTGGATGTGGACGAGTTCCCCATAAATAGATGCTCGTCGCTCTTGCTCTGCTGATAAGTGGTGAATATTCCCCTGTCAGAGCAGATATGTCTGGTAGCACCTGTATCGTACCGCCATTCCCTTGGGTTGCTTCCAACCATGTTGAATTCAGACACTACAGCACACAGATCTGCATCCGAGAGCCTGCCTTCAGTCATGTTGACTTGGGATTTCCCCTTGTCCTTGCGCGGATCAGCCTTGCTACGACATTCGTCAGCCTTGTGACCCATTTTACCACACTTGTGGCATTTCCCACTGAACTTCTTAGCTGGTTGCTTCTTGAAGTTGTTGGAGCTTTGGGGTTGGAACTTCCGTTTCTTCCCTTTGTCCTTGTGTTCAGCCAAGTTAGCCTTCTGTTCAATAGGCTGAACCCCATTTGCTTTGCGGTTGGTTGACTCAATCCGCAACCTGACAATCAAGTCCTCGACGGTCATCGCCTTTCGCTTGTGCTTGAGGTAGCTCTTGAACTCCTTCCAGCCTGGAGGGAGTTTCTCAATGAACGCAGCTACCTGGAACGTCTCACAGATCGACATTCCTTCAGCAATGATCTCGTGTGTAAGAAGCTGCAGCTCTTCGACTTGTTCCATGATGGGCTTAGAGTCCACCGTTTTGAAGTCCAGAAACTTCGCCACTGCGAACTTCTTGGAGTCTGCATCCTCAGACTTGTACTTCTTTTCCAAGGCAACCCAGAGTTCCCTGGAAGTCTTGATCTTGCTGTACACATTGTACAGTGGATCTATCAGGCGACTTTGAACCCAATCTTTGCACAGAAAATCCCCATGGATCCAGGCATCAATGCTGGCTCGGGATAGAACATCAGTATTCTGAGGCAGAAGCACATGCTTATCCTCATTCAGATACCGTTCCAGCTTCAGTGTGGTCAGTAAGAAGAACATCTTCTGCTCCATGTCTTGAAGCCAGTTCCATCTAACTTTTCTAGCATCAACCCTGCGTTTATAGCACCAGGCATATGAACTGTCGGTTGGACAATCTGATAAGCAGTCGGGTGGACAACCTGATTAGCATCAATTCTGACCCTCGCGGCTTGTAGATTCGCCGCTGGCAGGTTTACTGCTGGCAGATTCACTGCTGGCAGATTCCCTGCAGGCAAATTCACTGCTGGCAGACCACTCCCAAACTGAATTTGGGGTGTCGACTCAGCAGGATTTCCATTTCCGGCTCCAACAACATCAGCGACAGATTTCTCAATCATATCAGTCATGATATCAGAATCTGTTCACAGAACGCAAACCAGAAATTAGTACGGAAATATGCGAATGCAATTTAAATTTCGAATTAAATTGCAGATTCGAAAATAAATTTTTTTCCAGATTTTTCTGTACGCCAGTACAGATGGCCGGATGGATTTATGATTTAAATTCGAAATAAATTCGAATGAAAATTCAGAAGCAATTGTTCTTGCGACAAGGTTAGAACATCAGATAATAAAAAAATCCATGCGCTGTGTAATCTTAGAAACAAAAATTTCGTTAGAACGTAATGCAGTTTAACGATTTCAGAATTAAGACTGTAGGAACTATAAATTTAAGAACCATACAGAGATTATAAACTGCATAAAAATGTAATGAAAAATCAAAACAACTATCGAACGCTGATCGGGAAAGTTCTGGCGCAGAGTCGAGACTGGATCTCTTTCCTTAATTCTGAAATCGCCCCGTATTGTGACGGTTCCGTAGCGATCCGAATCCCAGGATACAACTGCAAATAATCTTCTGAATCGCACAACCGATGATCAGAAGCGTACGAACCAATTCTGTGTTATACTCTCAAACTCGAAAAAGGAGAGAAGGGATGAAGAGCTTTCAGTGGAGTGGATTGCTGTATTTTTTGATGATAAGAATGAGGTGCAGAGGGCTCCTTTTATAGCCTCTGTTGGAGGTAGTTCGACCCACTAACTCAGTGGAGAAGAATGAGGAGTCTATTGAAGCGTTCAACAGAGTGGAGGAGAGAAACGAGGAAGACTTGAGAACAGGTCAAGGCTGCAACTGCCCCGGACTGGGTCAAAGCACTTTTGGATCGGCCCAAAAAATATAGCGTTGGCTGGCCAGCCCAAGCTATGTATTGGGCCCAAGGCCCAATCCGATCCAACCCAATCCGGGCCGAGCCCAAGCTCAGTCCGGTCCGGTCCGACCCGACCTGACGCGACGCGACTCGACTCGACTCGGCTCGAACCTTGGATCCAATTTCCTAGTATATATACTAGTGAATTTTCCTCCAAACTTCCAATATGGTATACACATTTTCATTCCAAATTGTCTCAAGTTATGCACTTCATGCAACCAACTTTGGACCTCCATTTCTCATTCAAACGGAAATCATTTTTATCGTATGAGTACATTACGAGAATGTGCTCGCGGAGACGAAGCCAATGCTTCCATTTTCCGGTGTTGTCATTGGCCGGAGCCCACCGGAATTGTGCCCGGAAAAGTTATCGGCGCCACATTTAAAAATGAGTTCCAACACTTAATATATTACTCCTTCCGTCCCAAAATATAGTTTCTGATTCTGATTTTGACACTATTCACAGTTGAAGAGAATCTTTAAGATTTCTTCTAATATATAAGAAAAAACATAGTCATATAAGATCTTGTTTGATTCGTCTCAATGAGTATTTTGACAATATCAAAAAATATATAATTTTTATTAACATGTAATTAGAGATATTAACGATACAAAATACGCATTGATAAGTGTGCAAAAAGAAACATGAACTATATTTTGGGACGGAGGGAGTATAATCAAAATGAGCTTAATATATTATAATAAATAGAATTAGAATCATTTTTATCATTATTGAAAAAATTAACATTTAAGAGGATGTACATTTTTATCATAGAGATATATTAGTTTTGTCTTTCAATGTTAGCATTTAATGACCTAAAATACTAATTTTTAAATATAAATAGATAGGATAGGATTTGTGTAATAGGAGATTTGAACTAAATTACCGTAGACGTGTTCGTACAATTATAATTTTGAGCGCAATAAATATCCTCCGGCCATACATGTGTAAATGCACAAGTAACATAGTTAAGTTATTGTAGAGCTAGGGTCCATGTTATTAATCGATCATCTTATTTGACTCAGAAGTAATCTACATGATGGGGATGGTCAACGCCGTCAACATTACGAATCCAGAAATTAGGAGAAGAAGCAGCAGCAGGAGAGTGAGGCACGTCTTGAAGAACCCAATCATGGCCTTTGGGGAAGTAGATTCCACTTGTTGGGTGAGGAGCCCATTCGCACTCTTCAATATTCCTTGTTGTTGTCTTCTTCTTTCCTTCTAATCCAAATCCTCTTTCCCCGTGCTCAATATTGTTATACTCAACGACGTCGTTTGATCTTTCTGATATCAGTAACCCCTGGTCCACCACTTCTGCACCGTAACCAATTCCTCTCCTTCCCACCAGCTTCTTTGTTCCCCTACACGTACAACCAACCATATATTACATACATATATGTATATATATATATATATATATATATATATATATATCTTGCGTGTTCAGAAATTAATATATATGTAATTAATGTGAGTATATATATATACAAAATGATATATCTTACTTGAGGAGATTCATCGACGACGAAAGCGTCGACATGTTCCTTGCCATGTATATGAAACTTGCTAGTGTGTGTAGATCGATTTGGGTGTATTGATGAGTAGTGAAATTAATGTACAAGTTTGAGTGTACTGGATACTAGGTTGATGAAGTTCGCTTTTATAATGGAGCACCACGCTTCCAGAGGACGTCCTTAATTAATTTTTTTTAATGATGGAGAATATATGTTCAGAATCTATTGCATTTGGAGCAGCCGTAACAGTGCCGTCTTCAAAGGTAACCTGTTCTCGGTCAAGGCAATGCTTTGGCTTAGACGTCTTTGCATCATGTAGTCTTGTTTCTTGTGAGCTTGCACATTCCAGCTGGCTTGTTTGATGGCTCTTTTTAGTCTTGTTCTCTGTTTGGGACTTTGACCACTGCGGTTTGCAGCGCTTTTGTTATTACGCTGCGTGCGCAGGTTCTATCTTTTTCTCTGGTTATATATATATATATATATATCAATTTACCTTCTTAAAAAAAAATAAAAAATCTGAGCGTGTACAAACATGATCAACAATTATCCCTGTCACACGAGGTACTTCAAATAAACAAAAAAATATAGCTCCAATATATAATTAAATGAAGAATCCATGTATAAATTAAAACGGGCGAGTTCATGCTCAAATCAAAAGCAAGAATTGAGAATTGGAGGTCAACTGAAGCTACCTTTTGCAATTTCCATGCCTGCAAGAATAATAATTATATTAGATGTATAAGCTCGACCGATCGATCTGACTTTTAATTTGATACTCCACTCAGTAAGAGTTTTGTGGATGTGAAAAGCATATTAATGGCTAAATTTCCCAGCCTTCAATTATGTAAAAGAAAAAAAGGACGGTGTTAATTGCTTCTTCTTCTGCTTTAATTTGATGCTACTGTACTTGGCTCATCATCATAGATCGTGATCCAGCTTTGGTTCTCTTTGTTTGTTTGGGGTCCGGAGAGTATATATGCTTCTTATCTCTTTCTGAATATATATGTAAGCAGCAATGATTGTGACTAACTAGACGAGACTGCTAATTGCCTCGAGAATTGTATTGAGTGTCCATGCCATTTTTTATTGGTTATAACAATAGGCAATGGCTAAATACACGCGGAAAATTAGCTAAATGAACGCTATTCTACACGCTTAAGCTAGGCGTGTGGTTTTACACGTTTAATCTAGACGTATAGGGGTATTATTGATATTTTGAAAAGACAGACAGCATCCCACGAGAGAATCAAAAACACACGCTTAGCTTAGGCGTCTGGTTACACGCCTAAGCTAAGCGTGTATATTTAGCCGTTGTATATTTAGCCGTTGTACCAGACGCTTAGCTTAGGCGTGTATATTATATAGCCGTTGGTGTGCTTAACGGATATATTTCTTTCTATTTATAGTCGAAGGTCCATTTCATGTCCCAGAAACTGAAATTGTTACTCCTAAATTTTAAAGATGTATCATAGTGGTGAGGATAGTAGTGACGAACAAAACGAGTGGGTTCAAAGTGAAGAAGAAGAGGAGGAGGGCGACAAATGGATGCAGTCGAAATTTGTGTTAGACGAGGAAGACGAGAAAGCGGAAGGCGATTGGGACCCTAGCGGCGAATTTGTGGTTAGTGTTTAAAAAATTGAGGTCATTTGTTTATCGTTATTTTAATTCGTAATTAGTGTCTTAAATATTGCACCTAATAAAAAAAATTGTTCTTTCGTTCATCGGTAATTTAATTCGTAATTAGTGTGTTAAATATTGTACTTAATTAGATAGTCAATATTTAGCATGAATTCGTAGTTATATAATTGGAAATCATATGTAGTGTAATGATGTAGTCATTAAAAAATTGAGCTCATTCGTTCATCGTTATTTTAATTCGTAATTAGTGTTTTAAATATTGCACCAAATTAAAAAAAATTGCTCATTCGTTCATCGGTATTTTAATTCGTAATTAGTATCTTAAATATTGCACTTAATTAGGTAGTCAATATTTAGCATGAATTCGTAGTTATATAATTGGAAATCATATGTAGTGTATAACATAGTTAACATAAACCGCTATATTTATAGGGGAAAGACTATAAAGAGCATTTTACTACGGACCTAGTGTGGAATAGTAAGGAAGAGTTATACAAATGGGTGAAAGAAAAAGGAAAGGAGCTTGTGATAGCTTTGGTGAAGCGTAACTCAAGTCCGTACCAAATTAGTATAGTGTGCGATAGGTTTGGGCCCTGGAGATCGGGGAGGTCGAAGGTGAACAAAGAGAATCCTGAGTTGCCGGTTCCTAAAATCCGAAAGTCGAGATCCAAAAAGTGTGGGTGTAAGTTTGAGATAATGGGTGTTCGCAAGAAGAAAGAGGCATGGACGGTTGGTGAAAAGTGGATGTTGGGTGTGATTGAAGGTCGGCACAACCATAAGCTACGAACTAGCTTTGAAGGCCATGCATTCATGGGTCGAATGACCGAGGCAGAGCAGGTGTGCGCTAGGAGGTGGGGAGACGGTCGCAAGATGCCGAATCAAATTGTTTCGGAATTGAGGCAAAACTTCCCGGGAAATGTGACTTCCAGGAAGCAAGTGGCCAACTTCTTGCAGAAGCTGCAGTACGAGGATTTGGGAGACTTAACGGTTACACAGTGGTCCATAAGGTTTATGGTTGAGCAGAAATACATAGTTCATCCTTTGAGGGATGCAAAGACTGATGAGGTTGCAATATTATTTTTTGCTAATCCGGAGTCGCTACGGTTGTTGAAGAAGTTCTCGTACGTGATAATCATTGACGCGACATACAAGACAAACAAGTAAGTCATTAATTGTAATAATGTGTAGTTTTATTATGACATAAATTGTTATAGTATTTCATTTAAAAATGTGTATTGTATTTTGAAATGTTTTCCGTAGATATGGAATGTCACTTGTGGAGATTGTTGGTTTCACCAACACTCATAAGACGTTCAACATTGCTTATGCATTCACCCGGGCGGAACAGATTTATCATTACACGTGGATAATGAGGAAAGTTCGAGCATTGTGTTTGGATGTGGGAGTGATGCCTACTGCAATAATGACAGATTGTGAGAAGGCCCTCATAACTGCTATCCGAAGTGTTTTCGGCACCGAAGTTCAACACCTCTTGTGCTGGGTGCATATAAAGCACAACATCGAGGCACGTGCCTCGTCCATCTTGAAGAGGAAGGAAAGTGTGGATGCCTTTGCAAACCAATGTTGGGCACTTTTTTGCTCAGCTAGTGAAGAAAGCTATGAAGAGAGGCTTGCCGTATTACGGACATCGTGGAAGAAAGGCCTTGTCGGATACGTGGAGGGCACATGGCTTATTCCGTACAAGACAAGCATAGTAAGGGCGTGGACGGATCATCATCTTCACTTCTTCACGAGGACTTCAAACAGGTATGACGTGCACAATATGTTGTTTTTTGTACTCATAGTTGTTAATGTCGTACTAACGTCATGTGATTTGACAGGGTTGAGGGGATGCACAAGGTTTTGAAATATATTATTGGCTCTAGCAGAGGGCGCTTCAACAGAGTGATCGTGAGGATTCACCATGCCATCATCCTTCAAATAGATCAGATTAGGGGGAGCATGAACCTTTCACTTTCCAAACGACCAACGGATTTCGATGATGCATCGATGCCGGCAGTTGTACGAGCTACTTTTTCTAGGCTCTTCTACCAAGTGTCTGATAGGTGCTTTGATATGTTGTTGGGATATTACGATATGTTGAAGAAGGGGGAGTTCTTAGAAAAATGCAATGACCATTGGGTGAGAGATTGCCTCGGGTTGCCTTGCTTGCACAGTATTACAAGAGCCATCATTTCAAGAACACCTCTCATTCCGTCAGACGTTCACGAGTTCTGGAGGGACTTGGAATGGGAAGAGACTCCAACCACAACACTTGGCCCTTCTGCCTATGTTCGAATGGACATTACAGAGATTAGACTTCGTGAAATGTTTGCCAAGTTAGAGGTTGGGACATTGAAGAAAGGCACGGCATTCCTACTAGGTGAGTTGTACGACGACTTGGAGCATCCAGAAGAGAGTACTTTGTTGGAGCCGACGAGAATCAAGTCAAAAGGAAGGCCAAGTGGTGCTAGGAACAAGGAGAAGGTGGATGAGAAGGCGGAGAAGAGGGATAAGTGCTTGTTTGAGCATAGACGGGATGAGCTCCACGAGAATGAGAAGAAGGCGGGGCCGAAGACAAAGGGGAAGGGGAAGGCAAGTGCGAGCACTGGAAGAGGCCCAAGTCGACCTAAAAACCAAGCAGGTGCATCTACTGCAGTAGTGATGGACTTTGACGACTTGCAATCCCAACCCATACTAGAAGAATCACAACCAGAAGATTTGCAGTGGCCTCAAGAACCAATTTTTCCCCTTGTTCATATGGGGGTGAACTTTGGGATTGACAATGTGAATGACTTCTGGATTCCGTACATCAACAATGTTAGAGATGTACGCCTCGACGGACATTGTGGATATCGGTCGATGGCTGTATTGTTGGGGAGGCAAGAGCATGAATATGCCAACATCCGACGCGAGATGGTAACAGAGTTGATGAGGAATCATCCCCGCCATTAGTGTCAACCTTTGATGGACCGATTACTAGGTCAAGATTGAAGGAACTACGTCAAGAGCTGGAGACGTTTATGGCACATGATGTATCACATGACGAAGAGGACAAGTCCAAAGTCAAGGCATTGACTTTATTGGTCAACGTTACCTATGTTTAGTCTTATTAATTTATGCATTGGATATTTTTAGGACTATTATTTAATTGTTTTAAGCTTTCTATTTTCGGATATTTCGGGATTAAGTGTAACCCATTTTTGGGAAGCTAGGGCCGGCCCTCTATGGGTATTTAAGGCTCCCTTGTCTTCTTCATTAGTTAGATTTCTCATATTGTTAAAAAACACAAAAACAGAGCTTGGGTTTTGCTTTGAAACTCGGCTCCCCGTGAGAGTCTCAATCGATTGTTCTTTCCTGCTTAGTTGTTTTCGTCTTTGTCAAGTCCCTCTGGAGTTGGTGATTTCGTACATCATAAGCAATCCTCTTCGTGCTCCAAGTTCGTCAGCGATTCTTGGTTGTGTGGCGTTGTAGAGATCGGGTTGGTAGATCGTTCGACAAGGTTCCTTGCTATCAAGCAAGCGGGTTTTCTCGTCGTTTCTATTGGTTCTATCTATTATCCTATCCATTAGTTTCACTTCCGCTATTGTTCTAATCTTGTGTTTTCTTTTGTTTTGAGATCCGTTGCCTAGATCCATCTTCTACACGGCTAACCCCGTATCAATTGGTATCAAGAGCTTTGCGGCTTCGGATCGCCTTTGACGATTCCAGATTCATCATCAAAAATTGGATCTTCCTGTTTTCAATCGTCAATTGAATTTCTTTGTTTGAGTCACATTAGTGAATTGTTAGTCTGACTGATTGTTTGCTCTTGTTTGTCTTGGAAAGGAGTTCGTTGCGGTTGATTGTGACTACGAGGATCCACAAAAACATACCAAAACCGTCCAAAAATCAACAAAAATTTCACCACCCCCCCTTCCACCATTGTTGTTCGAACCCTAGCTTGGCGAGCAAGACACGACGGCGTCCAGGTTCGTGCGCGCCAGAGATCCGGTTGTTCAATTTTGGTAATCTTCAAGATACTTGCTTGATTTTCTAGAGATTTTATTTTATCTTTATGGTGTAATATCCCAGGAAAAACAAGTTGCCTAAAAGAAAATTATATCAAAAAAAAAAAAGCATTATCGAAATTCAAAAAAAAAAAAAAAAGAGGAAAAGGCATCTGGGATTTTTGAGAATTTTTCAGAATTTTTTTTTTTTCGAAATATAAAAAAAAAAAAATTTAGGGTTCCGTTTCAGATTTTTTTTCGGACCTCTTTGTCGCCACAACCAGACCGGGTGAGCCTCAGTTAACCCAGCCCTCACATACCTGCCACCGACCCGGCCCCAACCCGACAGGGTCCCACCCCGGGTTGCGCTCAGTCGCCACCACCCGGCCACCACCCGACCGGGTCCTGCCCGGGTTCCGCTCAGTCGAGCCCCACCCGGCCTGTCCCCACCCGACCCCAACCCGACCGGGTCCCACCCCGGGTTGCCCTCAGTCCACCCCACCCGACCCCAACCCGACCGGGTCCCACCCCGGGTTGCTCTCAGCCTGTCCCCACCCGACCCCAACCCGATCGGGTCCCACCCCGGGTTGCTCTCAGTCCACCCCACCCGACCCCAACCCGACCGGGTCCCACCCCGGGTTGCTCTCAGTCCACCCCACCCGACCCCAACCCGATCGGGTCCCACCCCGGGTTGCCCTCAGTCGAGCACTACCCCCTCTTGCCCGAACCCCTTCTCCCTTCCGTTCCCTCGGGTCACTCTCGGCTCCAATTGGCTTCGTTCCGAGTCGACAAAGGTACGTCTTTCTGACTTTCAATTCGCATTTCTTGAGTTCGAAACACATATATAGCCCCATCTTTAGTTGCATTTCATTCTTGTGACTATAGTTGTGTCGCTTTCCTTGTTGAGTCGTTCTCTAGTCTCGCTTTTGTTTGAGTCATTTTTCGTCGTACATCTACTTGTCTTGTCTGCTACATCTCTGCTTGACCTTGATTTGCTGCGTATCTTGAGCACATAGAGAACTTGTCATTTACGAGCCTAACTTCGCAGGTGGTACAATCACCGAGTGCAAACACTTGAGAGTTTTTTTTGGTTTTCCTAACCTTAACGTCTTTCTGTGTTCGTCTAAGTGGTGATCATGACAGGTTCCGGTGATGAACAAGTTACTGCAAATGGTTCCCATGTCGATATGCAGGCGATGCTACAACAGTTGGCTTCTACAGTCGCGCAGTTGTCTGCGAAGTTTGACTCGTTGGAGACCCGCTCCAACCCACTCCCGGCTGCGCAGGAACACATTGGTCCATCGCATAGCGCACCGCTTCCCACCACCGAGCCCTTGGTCGACCAAGCCACGGCCTACCAAGCGGCGATGGACGAGCGTCGCCAACCTCTAGCCACTGGCACCGACCGTATACGCCCGATTCGGCATCCCGCCCCTCGTGATAGGTCTGAGTCCCCTCCTATGTCGATACGTTCTAGTTTATGGGGTGATGATGATATGCAGGACTATGAGCGCGAGGAGCGTAATGAGTGGCGTCCTTACCGCCCCCGGAATGACCGCGGACAGCCCCGCCGCCGTGAAGCCGAACAAGACGGCATTGGACGGATCAAAGTGAAGATCCCGGCTTTTGATGGAAAGTGTGATCCAGACGTCTACCTTGAATGGGAGACGAAGATTGAGCAGATTTGGGGTTGCCACAATTTCCCTGAACATAAAAAGGTACAACTCGCTGCTCTTGAATTTACTAGTTATGCTTTGGTTTGGTGGGATTCTGTTGTGAAGGCTCGAAGACAAGCCATGGACCCTCCGGTCAACACATGGAACCAGATGAGAGCTATGATGAGGGCCCGCTTCGTTCCCCACCACCATAATAGAGTTCTCCGCAACCGTTTGGAGACTATGAGGCAAGGCTCTTTAGGTGTTGAAGAGGTCTACAACAATATGCAGATAGCCATGGCACGCGGCAACGTCGTCGAAGATGAAGAGGCTACTATGTCCAGGTATCTACGTATCTTGCATCCTCATTTAGCTGACACTATAGAATTGTATCCCTATTCTACCATGACAGATTTGCTACACCAAGCAATTAAAGTGGAGAGACAATTCAAGTCCAGCTATACCCAACAACACCGCACGGTGCCACAGCGCCAAAGCTGGCGTCCCGACCAGCAGCAGGGCCGCACCGGACACCAGAGATCCCGCCCAGCAACCGGTCCGCCTTGCGGCAATGAGCAGAATTCTCATGGTGCGTACCCCTCTACCTCCACCGCACCACAGCAGCCCACACGGCCCGCCCCTGCAGTTACACGAGGTAACCTTGCTGACCCTCCTCCTAGAGCTAGAGATATCACTTGCTTTAAATGTCAAGGAAAGGGTCATTACATGAAGGATTGTCCTAATACTCGTGTTTTGATGATTAATCATTTGGGTGAGTTAGAGTCTAAGTCTGACACTGAGCATGAAAATTTAGTTGCTAGCCATGATATGAATGAGCATGCCAATGATGATGATTTGGATTTTATTGAATATGAGCATGGTGATTCATTGATTGTTAGGAGGACTTTGCATGTTAATCAGGCTCCTTGTGATGATAATCAGCGTGAGAATTTGTTTCATACAAGATGTCTTGTTAAAGGGAAAGTTTGCAACATGATTATTGATGGTGGTAGTTGTTGTAATATTGCTAGTGTTGAATTAGTTAATAAACTGCAACTCCATACTTTTTTGCATCCTAGACCTTATAGACTTCATTGGATGAATGACTGTGGTGAACTCAAGGTGAATAAGCAAGCTAAGATCACTCTTAAACTAGGAACTTATGAGGATGAAATTTTATGTGATGTTGTTCCTATGCAAGCTTGTCATATTTTGTTAGGTCGTCCTTGGCAATTTGATAGACATGTTATTCATGATGGACGTACTAACCAACATGCCTTTGAGTTTCGTGGTAGGAAAGTGGTGTTGAAACGATGACGCCGCTTCAAGTGGCTGAGGCTTATGATAATAAAAGAGAGGCCGAGCGTAAGGGTAAGTCCCCAGCCGAACCATCTACTGCCTCCACACGGACCGACCTCACCCTCGCCTCTACCCCTAGCCGAGTGCTCTTAGCATCCAGCAGAGACCACCTGGTAGATTACCTTCCCCCGGACGTCGCCCTCATGTCCCTTTGTCAGGCCTATACCCTGTTAGGTGACGACGACCGAGCTACACTCCCAGCTGCTATCGAGACCCTTTTAGCTGAGTTCCTTGATGTTTTCCCGGATGAGATACCCCCTGGCCTACCCCCTATTAGAGGCATTGAGCACCAGATAGACCTGATTCCCGGTGCTACCCTACCCAACCGGCCTGCCTATAGGATGAACCCTACTGAGACCCAGGAAATCCAGAACCAAGTCCAGGACCTTCTAGATAAAGGGTATGTTAGAGAGAGCCGATCCCAGTGTGCTGTGCCTGTCTTACTCGTCCCCAAAAAGGACAATACTTGGCGTATGTGTGTTGATTGCAGGGCTATTAATAACATCACGATCAAGTACAGGCACCCGATCCCCAGGCTCGATGACATGTTGGATGAGCTCCATGGCGCCTCCACCTTCTCCAAGATCGATCTTCGCAGTGGATACCATCAAATCCGGATGAAGGAAGGAGACGAATGGAAGACAACATTCAAGACGAAGTTTGGTTTGTATGAGTGGCTTGTTATGCCTTTCGGTTTGACTAATGCCCCCTTTACTTTTATGCGTCTTATGAATCATGTCTTGAGATCTTTTATTGGTAGATTTGTTGTAGTTTACTTTGATGATATTCTGATCTACAGCAAATCTTTGGAAGCACATACAGAGCACCTCAGGGAAGTTTTATCCACTCTCAGAGCTGTACAGTTGTATGGAAATCTGAAGAAGTGTGATTTTTGCACTAACAGAGTTGTGTTTCTTGGTTTTGTAGTGAGTGCTCATGGACTGCAAGTGGATCAAGAGAAGGTGCAATCCATCCGTGACTGGCCGACCCCGAAGAACCTAGGTGACGTGCGCAGTTTCCACGGCCTGGCTGGCTTCTACAGGAGGTTCGTTCGAGATTTTAGCACCATTGCAGCCCCGCTGACAGAGATCACAAAGAAGAATACTCCATTCCGTTGGGGTGAAGCTCAAGAAAAGGCATTCCAGACTCTCAAGGATCGTTTGACACACGCGTCATTGCTGGTTCTGCCTGACTTCACTCGCCCCTTTGAAGTAGAGTGTGACGCCTCTGGCATTGGTATTGGAGGAGTCCTCATGCAGGAAGGTAAGCCTATTGCCTTCTTTTCTGAAAAGTTGAAAGGTGCATGCTTGAATTATTCTACTTATGATAGGGAATTATATGCCTTGTTTAGAGTGCTGAAAACTTGGCAACACTACCTTTGGCCTAGAGAATTTGTGCTTAAAACTGACCATGAGTCCTTAAAGCATTTTAGGAGTCAAGATAAGTTGGATAGGAGGCATGGTAGGTGGATGGAATTCATAGAAACATTTCCCTATGTGATTAAGTATAAGAAAGGAAAAGATAATGTTGTAGCTGATGCCCTTTCTAGGAGACATACACTCTTGACTACTTTGGATGCTCGGGTCCTTGGATTCGTTTATATTAAGGAGTTGTATGATATGGATGCTGATTTTGGAGTGATTTATAAGCATTGTGTGGAAAAGGGTTCATTTGATAAGTTTTTCTTGTTTGATGGATTCTTGTTTCGAGTTGATAAGGTGTGCATTCCTGTTTGTTCTCTACGGTTGTTACTTGTTGATGAGTCCCATAGAGGTGGATTGATGGGTCATTTTGGTAGAGATAAGACTTATAACATGTTGCATACTCATTTCTATTGGCCACACATGCTTAGGGATGTAGAGAATTTTATCAAACGCTGTGTTGAGTGCTTACAGGCTAAATCTAAGGCAAAACCGCATGGTCTTTATACTCCCTTGCCTATTCCTTGCTTTCCTTGGGTTGATATTAGTATGGATTTTATTGTTGGATTGCCTAGGACTAAGAAGGGGAGAGATTCTATATTTGTGGTTGTTGATAGGTTCTCTAAGATGGCTCACTTTATTGCATGCCATAAAACTGATGATGCTAGAAATGTTGCTGATTTGTTCTTTAGAGAGATTGTTCGGTTGCATGGTGTACCTCATACTATTGTGAGTGATAGGGATGTCAAATTTCTGAGTTACTTTGGAAGACTTTGTGGGGTAAACTTGGTACTAAGTTGTTGTTCTCTACTGCTAGTCACCCCCAGACAGATGGACAAACTGAGGTAACTAACCGTACATTGGGTACTATCCTTAGGGCTGTTATTAAATCTAATCTGAAAAGTTGGGAAGAAGCCTTACCACATGTTGAGTTTGCTTATAATAGGACTATTCATTCTTCTACTAATATGTCCCCTTTTGAATGTGTGTATGGTTTGAATCCCCTAACCCCTTTGGATCTTAAGCCGTTGCCTTTACCAGAATGAGCAGACTTTGATGCTGATAGACAGGTTGGGTTCATGAAGGAGCTGCACGAGCGGACTAAGGCTCGTTTGGAAGCTACTGCAGCGAAGAACGCAGCCCGAGCTAATCACGGCCAGCGTCAAGTGTTGTTCGAGCCCGACGACTTGGTATGGCTACACCTGCGCAAGGAGCGGTTCCCGGAGCAGAGGAAGTCGAAGCTGTCTCCCAGAGGTGATGGACCGTTCAAGGTGCTGAAGAGAGTAGGCGACAATGCCTATGTGTTGGAGCTGCCCGATGACTATGGCGTGAGCCCGATATTCAATGTCGGTGATCTTACCCCTTATGCAGCCGCTGATGTTGACGACTCGAGGACGAGTCCTTTTCAAGAAGGGGAGAATGATGAGGAATCATCCCCGCCATTAGTGCCAACCTTTGATGGACCGATTACTAGGTCAAGATTGAAGGAACTACGTCAAGAGCTGGAGACGTTTATGGCACATGATGTATCACATGACGAAGAGGACAAGTCCAAAGTCAAGGCGTTGACTTTATTGGTCAACGTTACCTATGTTTAGTCTTATTAATTTCTGCATTGGATATTTTTAGGACTATTATTTAATTGTTTTAAGCTTTCTATTTTCGGATATTTCGGGATTAAGTGTAACCCGTTTTTGGGAAGCTAGGGCCGGCCCTCTATGGGTATTTAAGGCTCCCTTGTCTTCTTCATTAGTTAGATTTCTCATATTGTTAAAAAACACAAAAACAGAGCTTGGGTTTTGCTTTGAAACTCGGCTCCCCGTGAGAGTCTCAATCGATTGTTCTTTCCTTCTTAGTTGTTTTCGTCTTTGTCAAGTCCCTCTGGAGTTGGTGATTTCGTACATCATAAGCAATCCTCTCCGTGCTCCAAGTTCGTCAGCGATTCTTGGTTGTGTGGCGTTGTAGAGATCGGGTTGGTAGATCGTTCGACAAGGTTCCTTGCTATCAAGCAAGCGGGTTTTCTCATCGTTTCTATTGGTTCTATCTATTATCCTATCCATTAGTTTCACTTCCGCTATTGTTCTAATCTTGTGTTTTCTTTTGTTTTGAGATCCGTTGCCTAGATCCATCTTCTACACGGCTAACCCTGTATCAAGAGTTGCTTGACAATCGAGAGCTATACGAGTCGATACGTTGCCGTCTTCGAAAAGGGTCTTGGGAGGATCTTATCTTGCAAGTGAACCATTGCAGAAGCCCTTGCTCAGAATTATACTGGCTTCACATGCCATTGATGGGTTTAGTGTTTGCCACACTCTATCAGGTTGGTCTCGTCTTATTAACGTGGGAAGTTCCGACGTTTTGCTTACCGTTGAGGAATAGGACATCAAGCATGGGACCTCCAGACAAGATTCTCGCCATGGCACACGTAGGCAATCATGATCACTTCATACCGGTAAAGGTTTTTTCTAATAAAAATATTTATGAAATTAGGTTACATTATTTTCACTACTAAAATAGTTTGTGTGTGTATATGTAGGTGGTGCTTAAGGAAGGGTCGCCAATACCGCACACACCTGGTGCATGGCGTAGAAACGCAGATCGAAACATTCTGTGGTGGACAACAAAGTAAGAGAGAAATTCGAAGATGTATCGAGATTACCGCATTGGATATTGTCGGGCACTAGATCCTTTTATGTATGTGGGAGACGGATCCGTTCATGTACTTGATTGATTACACGATTATGTAATGTAATATTTAGACAGCTTTGATGTGTTCATATCATTAATTTGATGTGTTTTTATTTAAGTTCGAAGTAGTACAAACTCGCTTTTTTATCTCGATTTAATGGGCCTATACTGGCGCAAAGTAGTACAAAACATAACAAATCACATCCCTTGTTTCGCTAATTATGATTGATTCATTTTGGAGCTAATTCTGCTTAATTCATTATCGATCTCCCTCTTCCGCTAATTCCGCTTGCTTCTGTATTGCCACTGTCGGTCACAAGTGTGTATGACCGCCTTAAAATTACAGAAGCAAAATCTCTCTCCTGTACTTGAACTCGAACTCAACGAAGATGCCATACTAACATGTAACGAGTTTTTTGTAGGGATAGAGAAGGGTGTACAAGGCTTAGGACGACATTGTATGTTGGTATTTGTAGGATGAAATAGAGTCGTTGGACGGTTAGCCGTTGAAGAATGACCGTTACCGGACTACACGTATAATCTAAGCGTGTATCTACACGCTTAAGCTAAGCGTGTAGATACACGCTTAAGCTAAGCGTGTATCTACACGCTTAGCTTATACGTGTATCTACACGCTTAGCTTATACGTGTATCTACATGCTTAGCTATACAAACACTTAGACCTTGTCTTAGCTAATCTAATTTTGTGTTTTAACTAGGCCCAATGTTACAAAAACAATCTAAACCCTAAGTGTAACTATATGATATACTATAGTATATAAGTCTAAGTGTACTGGATATACTGAAATACTAAAGTACATAAGTCTAAGTATACTAGATATAATGAAATACTATAGTATATAAGTCTAAGTATACTAGATATAATGAAATACTATAGTACATAAGTCTAAGTATACTAGATATAATGAAATACTATAGTGTAGAAGTCTAAGTATACTAGATATAATGAAATACTATAGTACATAAGTCTAAGTATACTAGATATAATGAGATACTATAGTACATAAGTCTAAGTGTACTAGATATACTGAAATACTATAGTACATAAGTCTAAGTATACTAGATATAATGAGATACTATAGTACATAAGTCTAAGTGTACTAGATATACTGAAATACTATAGTACATAAGTCTAAGTATACTAGATATAATGAAATACTATAGTATATAAGTGTAACTATATGAAATATAATGAAATACTATAGTATATAAGTCTAAGTGTACTAGATATAATGAAATACTATAGTACATAAGTCTAAGTGTACTAGATATAATGAAATACTATAGTATATAAGTCTAAGTGTACTAGATATACTGAAATACTATAGTACATAAGTCTAAGTATACTAGATATAATGAAATAATATAGTATATAAGTGTAACTATATGAAATATAATGACATACTATAGTATATAAGTGTAAGTGTACTAGATATAATGAAATACTATAGTACATAAGTCTAAGTGTACTAGATATAATGAAATACTATAGTATATAAGTCTGCCTAAGTCTAAGTGTACTAGATATAATGAAATACTATAGTATATAAGTGTAACTATACTAGATTGTTAGGGTATTGGGTTCTTAGGGTTCATCACACGCTTAAGCTAAGCTTGTTCATCACACGCTTAAGCTAAGCTTGTGACTACACGCTTAAGCTATGCGTCTAGGAACACGCTTAGCTTAAGCGTGTGATTATGCATGGCGATGCATGGGACTGCCATGCATTCCCCATGCAGGTACGTTCAGAACGACTGGAATTAATGAGCTCTCAACCACCGTATGCTGTCCTTCTATTTTATGGTTCGATAACGTTATGTTGCTCTCTCGTACACATAGGTAAGCATCAAACCACATAATAAACATGAACAAACATAGTAAACCAAATAAGATAAATACATAACATTTACATAAATACTATGTACATATGAATTCTGTCTAATCCAAAACATAAAACTACTGTGGCTGTGAGCCACTACCTTCGCCAGGTTCCGTGACAGAATCACGAAACATCTGGGACTGGCGAGGTGGGGGTGGGGCCATGGGGGGAGGCTGCCCAGTCAGCATATGCAGCCATAACGCCGCGTGTTGCTCGAACGTCCGTGTCGCCGCCTCAGGTGTGCGTAAATAAGTGCGGATATCAGCGGCAACCACCTGAATGCGCTGTATAGAAAGCAAGTAATATTTGTCAAAATATTGCAAAATATAAAATTATAGATAAATCATTCAAATAATTCGACAAAAGTTAGCGTACCGCGACTGCGTCAATGCCTGGAGGGACGTGGATAGGGCCGACCGGACGATCACGTCTGACTGAACCGGGATCGACCAATGGATGAGAACACTCGTCATACCAATCTAAATAATCGGCAGACATGTCCCACCCATGTGTCGCAACCGATCCCTGGAGGTCAATCAGGGGTCTCGGGTCTGCATCCCAAGCCAGTAGAAGCTCATCCGCAAAACTCACCTCGTATCCCTTGATTTCCGCTTTCCTGACGACCTTAGCTGGCTGAATGGGCAGAACTGGGATAGGCTGCATCATCCCAAACTGCCTGAGGACTCTATCCGGGTGGTACGGCTCCTGAACATCTACAATGCGCAGTATACCGTGAAACCTGGCAGAAGCTACCTCAGGAGCCTGGAAGTCCAACCCCACCCAGGGGGTCCAGGTAACCTGTAAAGTCAAAAAGGCAAAGTGAATACATACATACTAAAATAAATTAAAGACTAAGATATCAAAAATTACGTGTACTATTCTACCTCCTCGTATCTCATGCGGTCCAACATGCGGCGTATGGCGATCAAACGACCGGTGTCTCTACTGTTCGGCACCTCCGCGGTACCAGAAACAGCTCCTCCAAAGGCCTGAGGGTTCGTGACATATTGTTCCCGAAAATGTGGGAAATATGCCCAAACCCAGCACTGTAAATGAATAACTAAGGACATTAATGACCAAAATATTAAAACGTAACTTAATATTTTACTAATATATCTAATATCTTACCCTGATCAGAATCCCGCACGATGCAATGCCCTGTTCTCCACGCCTAGACACCTCTCCCAAGTTGCGGTAGACGTACGCTAGAATCCTAGCTCCCCATGCAGTGTCGCATCTGACGTCATGGTCAAACAAAAGCGCCAACCACTTCTGCTTCGCGGCGTTAGTCGACTTGTCCACCAGGACAGTCGAGCCGAGAAGCAAGAAGAGGTAGTACGTAGCAATAACGCCCTCATCACGAACCTCACTCCTCATCCAGGCCTCCAGTACTGTAGTCTCAAAATGCCCCAAAGGAATACCACCACCTGTGTGCCATCTCCTCACCTCCTCCTCAGCAACGCCCAGATCAGCACATATGCGCTATCTCACTGTCGGCTCATCGAGGTCTGAAGTGCAGCTCCTCCCACGTATGGGAACCTGTAAGATCTGGTGAATATCAGCAAGGGTGATGGTCATCTCTCCGAAGGGCATATGAAATGTGTTCGTCTCGGGATGCCATCTCTCCACAAATGCCGAAATCAATGCCGCATCCATGCTGCATGCTATGCCTAGTGTGCGTAGACTGATAAGCCCGCTCCGCTCCGCCAGCCTAAACCACGTATGTGGCTCAAGGCTAATGTAATGCTCGTGTGTAGAACAATGGGCTGTGCGGAAATGGATCCTCAGAATCTTACGACTCTGAATTAACGGTATTTAAAATTAGTATACAATTTTGAATAAAAAAAATTTATAGGTAAAACACATAAACTAAAAAACTAAAACATACCGGGTCCTGCTCCGCCTGACGACGGGCTACCCCGCTACGACGAGGCTCCGCCTGCTCGGCAATCTGAGGAACAGGAGCATCCTCAACAACTGCAACGTCTCCTCTACGTCTCCGTCTCCTCTGCTGTACATGAGACGGCATCTGCGGAAGTGCCTCAGGAGCGGGCTGAGGTATAGGACGGTCAAATATAGCCCGAGCAATGTGTGTCTCGTAGCTAGGGAGAAGAATCGGACACCTTGGGCCTCCAGGCATCCAAGGATGGTAAATATGTACAACAAATGGACCGGGAGGAGGTGGAGAAGAAGGACCAGCATGAGGTGGAGAAGACGGACCAACATGAGGTGGAGAAGAAGGACCGGCAGAAAGTGGAGAAGAAATATCGACAGAAGGTGTAGAAGAAGGACCGACATGGGATGAAGAGGGGACAGGAGTAGGTATCGACCCAAAAAAAGGCGGGGAATGAAAAAATGGAATGTCGTCCGTACTCAACTCCTGCGTCGGTAATGTAGGCTCCACAGACTCAACAAAGTCATACCCTGCCCCATGACGTGACTGCTCCTCAACAGCCTCATCATCAACCGTCATGGGCTCAGCTACCAAGTCCTCGGCGTCCTCCAAATAGTCATCATCAGCGGTGCCGGTCATAGGCGGCTGCGAAGATACCGCACTAGACGACAATATATCAGTACTCACAATACCGGCGCGGCGACGAATAGACTCTGATATACCAATACGCCGGGTGCGGTCAGCAATAACAGGTGTTGGCTCCGTCCGCCCAGTAGGGGTGATGACCGCCAATATACTCTAATTTTTTAGATACTATTTTAATTAGGGACTAATTAAAATACATTTAGGAACTTAAATGATTAATTTTAGAATTTATTATACTTGTTATTTTCTAAATAGACTATACGAGCCAATAATTCTAATCTATAACTACCTAATTTACGAAAATTAGGGACTAATTATTTACTAAATTATTCTATTTCAAATTAACAACATTATTTACTAAATTATTTTTAGAATTTACTAAATTATTTAATAAATTATTTGCTAAATTAGAGACTAATTATTTACAAAAACAATTACGATAATAATGATCAATTTAAAATTTAAAATAATACCATTCGTAGACCGATTTGACTCGATCCAGGCGTCATCGGAGTTGTATCCGCTAGGTCCCTAGCTCGACCTCCCCTTCCACCACGGGTCCGAGCTCCGCCGGAAACCACCAAGCCCTCCTCCTCCTCCTCCTCCTCTACCGCCATCCACGCAGACATTCTGCCGGAGCTCGCACCACCGGCGCCGGAACTACCTCCGCCGCCTGAAGTCGCCTCTGCGCCTCCTCCAGCAGCCTCCGCGTCGCTAGCCTCTCTCGGCGTCGCGCCAGTGGGAGCGCCCCCGGTCGCCCCTTGCTCCAGATTTCCGGCTGCCGCTCCGCCGCCGCTTTTGGACCTCTCTCCGCCGCCAATGAACTCGCCCAAACCATCCCAATCACAATCCATGCCTAATTTCAAACAATCGAAGCAAATGGAGGAGAGATTTCGTCGAAATCGTTTTCGAATTTTTTAGGTTTTGAACGCGTCGGGAGGAAGAAGACGAAGTGGAAACTTAAGCGTCTAAAACCAGACGCCTAACTTAGGCGTTTGTCCAGACGCCTAACTTAGGCGTTTGTCCAGACGCCTAATTTAGGCGTCTGGTTTTACTGGGGTATGGCCAAAGGATGGGCCGGCCCAATAACCCATATAACCAGACGCCTAACTTAGGCGTTTGTCCAGACGCCTAAGTTAGGTGTCTGGTTTTACTGGGGAATGGGCAAAGGCTATTGGGCCGGCCCAATAACCCATATAACCACACGCCTAGATTAGGCGTCTGGTTAAACGCCTAAGCTAAGCGTGTGGTTCATACATGTTTTCGAAAATGGCAAGAATACCCCTCCACGCTTAGCTTAGGCATGTAAAAGCAGACGCTTACTTTAAGCGTGTAGAATAGCGTCCATTTAGATAATTTTCCGCGTGTATTTAGCTTGTCTGTAACAATATAACTAAAAAGTAAAAACATATCTCGTATTGTGCACATATCTGGATAATAAAATTCGAAATTAAAATATTATTAAATATTTATAAAAATTAAATTGGTAATTTAAAAGTTCAATTTCTTAATATATATATATATATATATATATATATATATGGTGATAAGGTTTTTGTATATTTAGAATTGAAAGTACATACACAAATTGTATAAAAAAAAAAAGAAAAAAAAATTAGAAACTTCATACAAATAATTAAATAAGAAAACATATAAGTTAGATTTAAGTAATGAGAATGATTAAATTATAATGGTTAAATTTATATCACATATTTATTTCAAATATTTTGTAATATATGTTTTCACTTTTGCATCATGAATCATATATTACCAATTATATTTTCAATTGCGTGTTATCCATAATACTAGTGTAGTATCCGTGCCTTGCACGGGATTTGTTTATTTCTTTTAACATTAAAAAAAATAGTATATAAAAATTAAATACTTAATTGATATAGAAATATGTAGGTAGTGACTGTTAATTATAAAGTAGATGAATGTTAATATAAAAAAAGACTAATTGAATCAAGAGTATAAACAGTAGAGAAATCAGTAGAGAAACATTCCATTAAAACAACAATAACTGAAAAAAACAAAAAAAAAACAGTAGAGAAACATTCTGTTAAGAAAACAATATAGAAAAAAAACAGTAGAGAAAACAATAGAGATAAAAACTACTTGATCAACTAAAATTCAGAATTTTGATTGGTGCAGTTCATGACATATCCTTTCATGCTTGTAAATTCAAATTTTGGATTGGGATGATTAAGGATGAAAGGATAATTGAACCTCTATTGTGGGAGTTTATGTAATTACAGATTTTGTTTAGTTTGTGGATTAAAAACTATCAATCAACCGAAACTAACAATGAAAGAGAAAAAAATATTTTTGGTATAGTATACAGATGTTTAATTTGGAAGCAAAATATTGCCTTTATCATTGCAGATCTTGCAATTGCAAAGATGGGTGATTGCAGATTTTGGGAGAAAATAAACTTTTCAGTATGGTACGGATGTATTATTGACTTGTTGATATTTTGGAAGCAAAATCTATTTTACTGCTATTTTCTAAGCAAAATTCAATATGGATGTATTTTGTGTTAAATTTTGGAAAGAAGGGTGATTGTAGATTTTTGAAAGTTGCCTTTATTATTTTTTGTTTAATTTTGGTATAGTGTATGGATGTTTAATTTGGAAACAAAATGTTGCCTTTATCATTGCATATCTTGACCTTTAGTTTTGGTAATAGAATAATCTTGTATATAAGAATAAAGATTTCTACAGATCTTGTATTACTCGGAATATTAATTATATTGATTTTAAAAAAAGTCATGGTTAGTTGCCGCCTAATATACGTGATACGCGTGGGTGCAAGAAAAGACCCCACTCTAACTCCCTTCATTGCTCTAGAAACCGAAAATGAATAAAATGTCATGTGGTAGAAACAATGACAAGATGCCATGTGGCATAAGAAGGGATGAGTTTAATAGGAGGATGTCATATGGTTTAGAGGAGTTGTGGTTTAGTAGATATATAGTAGATTAAATTTTGGAAAGAAGAGTGATTGCAGATTTTTGAAAGTTGTCTTTATTATTTTCTGTTTATTTTTGGTATAGTGTATAGATGTTTAATTTGGAAGGAAAATACTGCCTTATCATTGCAGATCTTGACCCTTTAGTTTTGATAATAGAATAATCCTAAATATAAGAATAAAGATTTATGTAGATCTTCATAACCCGAAAATTGATTATATTGATTTTTTAAAAAATTCAAAAATGGATAAAATGCCATGTGGCAGAAACAATGACAGGATGTCATGTGGCATAAGAGGGTATGCATTAAATAGAAGGATGTCATGTGGCTTAGAAGTATTGTGGTTTAGTAGATATATAGTAGATTAAATTTGAAAAGAATGGTAATTGTAGATTTTTGAAAGTTGCCTTTATTATTTTATGTTTAATTTTGTATAGTGTATGGACGTTTAATTTGGAAGGAAAATGTTTCCTTTATCATTGCAGATCTTGACCCTTTAGTTTTGGTAATAGAAAAATCTTATATATAAGAATAAATATTTCTGCACATCTTATACTACCCGAAATATTGATTATATTGATTTAAAAAAAAATGAAAAATGCATAAAATGCCATGTGAACAAAACAATGACACGATGTCATATGACCTAAGAAAGGGTGAGTTTAATAAGAGGATGCCATGTGGATTAGAGGGATTTTGGTTTAGTAGATATATAGTAGATTAAATTTTGGAAAGAAGGGTGATTGTAGATTTTTCAAAGTTGCCTTTATTATTTTCTGTTAAATTTTGGTATAGTATACGAATGTTTAATTTGGAAGTAAAATGTTGCATTTATCATTTCAGATCTTGACCCTTTAGTTTGGGTAATAAAATAATCCTATATATAAGAATAAAGATTTATGCACATCTTGTACTACCCGAAATATTGATTATATTGATTTTTAAAATAAAAAAAGGTGAAAATGCATAAAATGCCATGTGACAAAAACAATGACAGGATGCTATATGGCCTAAGAAAGGGTGAGTTTAATAGAAGGATGTCATGTGACTTAGAGATTGTGGTTTAGTAGATATATAGTAGATAAAATTTTCGAAAGAAGGGTGATTGCAGATTTTTGAAAACTATCTAATTATTTTATGTTTAATTTTGGTATAGTGTATGAATGCCTAATTTGGAATCAAAATGCTGTCTTTATCATTGAGATCTTGACCCTTTAGTTTTGGCAATAGAATGACCCTATATATAAGAATAAAGATTTCTGCAGATCTTGTATTACCCGAAATATTGATTATATTGATTTTTAAAAAAACTAAAATGGATAAAATGTCATGTGGTAGAAACAATGACACAATGTCATGTTGCAAAAGAAGGGGTGAGCTTAATAGGAGGATGCCATATAGCTTAGAGTGGTTGTGGTTTGGTAGATATGTAGTAG